>BSBK01005258.1:0-140000 GCA_027943335.1 Chamaecyparis obtusa
GAGAGTTCTAACGTGTTTCTAAGGGGACAATAATGGGTTGTAATAGACCATTTAGAGGCAATTAAAACCACTATGAAATCATTAGGACACATTAGAATGGGTCCTAATGGTTCTTTAGAGCCTATTTATGCTTGACATAGGGTGCATGCACATAGGGTGCACACCCTATTTGGCATGCGCCCTATTTCAACCATAGATTCAAATAGGGCGCACACCAAATAGGGCATGGACCCTATTTGAAGGCTTGTATTTTACCAAGCCTAAGGCTTGGATTTGCTTTGGAGATCCAACCCAAAGGCTTGGATGTATAAGCCATGAGTTTGACGTGAGTTTGAAGAAACATTAGAAAAAAACTTCATTTTTTGTGTGTGTGCTCTCCGTCTAGTTTACATGTGATTCGATAATGAAAAAATCAGATAATGTAAGATTATTGGTCTCTGAGTTAGCTATCTAAACATATAATTTATTTCCAAAAATGATAATTTTAAGCCTATCAACATTAATTTCCATTGAATGTATGTCAATTTTTGGTCAAAAACCAATGTGTAGTATTTTGGGTATAGATTTTGCTTCATTTGTCAAAATTTGCAAAAACTTAGTTTTTTTAGAAACTAGACTCCATTCTACACACTTTAAAAAAAAAAAAAATTGATTTTCAACTAATTTTGAATTATTTCTAGGGGGAGCACACCCCAAATTTCATGTGTTTTGGGATGTCTGAGTTCAAAAACTCATAGAAATTCATACATTCATAAAAAAATTAGCAGAAAAATCCGGGGTAAACTACGTGGTGTTAGCTAACTTCTCACCGGAGTGATTAAATAATTCAAAAAATAAGTTAACATTTTAGGGGGAGCACAACAAGCACTATGTTATTTTTTTCACAAAAAATAGTACCATTTTTTGTGCTCCCCCTAGTTGAAGGCCTTACTCTTCACCGTTTTTCAAATAATTTAGTAGTTTAGAAACTAGATTCAGAGTACTACAACTCTTGTTCTTGTTGTGTTTTGAAATTTTGAGTCGAACTGTCTTCAATTTGTTATTGAAGTTCAGAGTTTGCTGATTTTAGGAAAAAAGTGGCATCTTAAACCCCCTTTTTGGTACCCCATCTTTGTGCACATACCCGTACTTGAAAAGTTAGTCTTAATATAAGGTATAATAGATGAAATATTTGTTGATGATATCATATTTGGAGGAAATGAGTCAATGTGTACAAATCATTTGTTGATGAAATGAAGAAGCAATTTGAAATTTCAATGATTGGAGATATCAAATTTTTTATTGTATTAAAAATTCAACAGATCAAGGATGGCATATACATAACACAATCAAAATACATCAAAGAGATCTTGAAAATGTTTGGCACAAAAGACTCAAGACCAGTTAGTACACTGATAATTACTAGATGCAGATTGTTAAAAGAAGATGACTCTACTGAGGTGAATGAAACTTTGTATAGATCCATTATCAGTAAGCTTCAATATGTTGTTTGTAGTAGGCTAGATATTGCACATGTTGTTGGTATTGTAGAAATATTTTCTTCTATTCCTAAAGAAACACATATGAATTTAGTGAAGAGAATCTTTAGATATTTGAAAGGAACCGAGGACTATAGATTATGGAACAAAAAGGATGGATATTTTGAATTAAAAGTGTATACTGCTACTAATTGGAAAGGTAATGTGGATGACAAGAAAAGTACAAGAGGAGATTTCTTATTAGGAGAAAGATTAGTGACATGGTTAAGAAAATAGAAAAGTTACATTTCACAGTCAACTGCTGAGGCAAAATATGTTGCTACTACAATTAATTATCCACCTATACATTTGATGGTTCATATCAATTAATCCCTTACTCTAACCATAATTGCAATACTAAACCCTATTCACAACCCTAATCCCAACCTCAACTCCAACTCTAATTCTAACCCTAACCCAAATATTAAACCTTAATCTTAAAAAACATAATAACCCGCTAACCTTGAACCCTAACCCTAATCAAAACCCTGACTCTAACCTTGATACGAACCATCATGTAATCCATAACCATTATATATTGTATATGGTTTAATAAATTTAGTTAAATATCTAATAATAAAAGTAATCATGATGCTAACCATCATATAAACCGTCAACTATGCATCCTATTAGAGGGATCTAGAACACAATTGAAATAAAACCTTGAAGATAATCAATGATGCAATAGAGATTAAAGATATATAAAAGGAGATGAAGATAAATAAATATATTAATTATTAAATATTAAATTATAAATTATTTTAAAAATTATAGTCTATTATTATTATTTACACTATAATTTTGTCATCTCTAAGATTATAAGTATATTGTTAATATAAAGAAACTTTATATAATTGTATACTTTTAATATTTAATCACTATAATATATATCCAATTTCAAGATTTTAAATCCAATCATTAAATACATTATTCCTTATATATCTCTTTTATTTCTTCTTCATTCTTCATATACCTCCTTTTCTATATTTCTTTATATTTACTATTTATTTTAATATTAAATATATTGAATAAATAAAAATTTTAAAAAATAAAATACAATATAAAATTTATAATTTTTTTACAATATATAATATATTGATATTAAACAAATATAATGTATTTACAATATATTAATTTTGAAAAAATCTACTAATAATAGGTCAACATAAACTATACAATTAAAGTAATAAACATTAAATTTTGTTAAAAATCATCTTCCACGGTTATTTAACTTTCTACAATTATTTAACTTTCCCAAGAAGGGGAAATTTGAAAAGAAGAAACTTACCATGCAAATAGAAAAAGTGGTTAAAAAAATGGACCATGCTGAATGTTCAAGAAAAACAGTGAAAAGGGAAAAGAAAAGATCTGTTTCAATGTTGTTCAACATGTACGGAATCTATCGAAATTGGTGGCAAACAACAGTCAAACAATGTATGGCAAGGCCTGCAGTGAACTAACCTCAAAATTGTAGCGAACTAAAATGCACAAAAATGAATGGTTCATAAGTAGTTTGGAGGTAAAATATCCTCAAACACTACACAAAGAAAGGACAAGAAATTAAAAAAAAAATGAATAGACAAAATCAACGGCTGCAAATGTTTCAATTATCTTGCACACCTCTCAACAAACATTGACCATTGATTTGACTTTCAGCTTGTCCATCTCATATATAAAACACCATCGGTGTAATAATACAATATTTTTATATAATAATGTGCATTTTCATAAGTATAATCTCTATCATTGTGAAGTTTCAAGAGAAATTTTCTTATGCGTATTTAAATGTTTAATATGTTATATAAAGGGGTATGTGTTGAGGCATGTGTTTGATTGTTAATAATGTAAATGAAATTATTTGGCAATGCAGTAAGAATTGACATAAGTTTCTTAAAAAATGAGTTTAAACCATAAGATGTGTGATGATCAGGTTTATTTGGAGCTTTCGAGAAAGTTTGGTATGAATGTACACCATCTTATACACAAGAAATTTGAATTTGTCTAGGTAGTTATACTATTTATATTGTTTGTATGTAATAAAGTGTTTGTTTAGAAATGGTAAAATTTGTGATATTATGTGTGCATGTGTGTATGTTCTCATCTATGGATGTACATGTGTTCACAATGTTTCTGACAAAGATTAACTCCTTCCATTCATGAATTTTTTTAAAAACATGCATCTGAATTTTTAAATGTTGACTAAGTCATATAGAGAAGTATGTGATAGCTTATATTTTTTATTTAAATTATATAAATGACAATTAATTAGTGATGATATTAAAAGACGAGAAGGAGGAAGGAAGGTTTGTATTGGTAAAGCACGGTATTTATTTGATGTAATCAATTTAAATTTGTGTCTTAATAAAATTTATAAGATTAGAAATATTAATGTAGACAATATGTTAAAAATAAGTGTATGTAGGAGGTTAGATTAAATTTTAAGAGTGAGAACTAAGAATATTTAGAGTGTTAGTAGTAAAAAAATAGTTTATAAACTGATATGCTTATGGGTAATGAATGGAACGTATGTTTTGATATTTTTTTATAGGTTGTAATGAACTCATGTATTTGATAGGACATATTATGTGTTATCTACTAGTCTTAAAAGGGAACTTTTATAAGGTTGTGAAAATTGAAGATGCAATAGATTATACATTTTATAAGCCACCCAAATGTCATTAATAATTTTTAAAAAATAGAATATGTTAGAAAACTAGACATAAGTAATTTGACTCCTAGAATGTAATAATCCTATTTCAGGTTATTTTAATTTTACCTAGTATTTTTGTGTCTCAATATTAACCTTATATATCACTTTTTGATGATGATATCAATAATATTAACAATTATGTTGATTAAAGATATAGTGTTGAATAAATTTTAGAAATACTATGAGGTTGAAAATAAGGGAATATACATCAAAGAGGTGCATTAACTCATAATTCCCATTGAAGTTGGCTAGTTTAACCTACTTGTTGAATTATAAAACATAAAACATAACCTCCCTAGATGAAGACAAAAAAGGGGTTGTGAAAGGTGGATAATAAAGCCAAAAGAGTCTAAGAAACCCAAATAACCCATAGCCTGCATAGGAAATAAAAAATAGTGTTTGTTAGAGGTGGCATAACTCAAATAACCATGTGTTGGAGAGAGTGAGACATGTAGCTAAATTTTTTTGTCATGTGTCCTCAAATTAACTACTAATAGCCTAATAAAGTGTAAATAATATGTCTAGGAAAATTAAATGCCCCTTAACATAAAGAAAATAAATAACTTATTCTAACAAACCCCCCTTAAGCATAGATTATGTAGATAAAAAGATGGGGCTCAAAAATTGAGGCCATTCTACGTACGCATGTACATAGACATAACTCCAAAAAAAGAAGTTTACATAAGAAGACTAGCGCCATTGAATTAGAGAGAGAAAATGAATGACTAAGAAGCCCCTTCTTATGTAGACTCCTTTTCAACCCCAAATAAAACTCACAAATAAAGGGGCTTGCTTTTAGTGATGGGTTCGGTGAACATGTCTACATGAAAGTGAATGTACTGTATATGTATCGAGCAGTGTATTTTTTGCTCTCATGTTGGACAATATTATTTAAGTTTTCTTGATAGAGTAAATTATTATTTTTTTATTTTGTGCCAAGGTGGGAGAATCCCTAAAGGAAATGCCCAAGCTTGCAGCTAAGAGTAACCTAGCAAAGAAGCCACACAAGTGTAGAGATAGAATGCATAATCCAATGTATTCATTTAGAGATCAGACAACATACATGTTGAGTTGTTAGGTCTTCTTGGTTATGGCCATATACAAGAAAATAATCTCATATATTAATTTTGATATGAAAAAGTCTTAGATCTAGGTTCCATGAACCAACTACTACCACTCAAGATACATCTAGTTATTAGTTATAGGTTGTGCCTCTAAAGGTCGGCCAAGAGATAATCACATTCCCCAAGAAGGAAATGTCTACAAACAAATAGATCTGACCCAAAATGAATCAAATATCCAAGAAAAGGAATAACAAGATGCACGATCATAGGAAATAGTCCATGGGAGATCCATGAATCACACACTATGATCACAATGGTCAAAAGCCAAAGATCAGTGACCACACATTGAATCTCAAAATAGGTTGATGAAAGAAACAAACACATTACCCAAGGATAGAAATAGGATCAAATCTTGAACAAACACAAATAAAATGAGATGGAATCATATGGAGATAATCCCATATAGGTCTAGAGAATATTATTATGTGATCACACACACTATCTTGAATAAATGAATATCATCTAGTATAATCTCTCCAATTGGAAAAGAAGAACAACACATAAAGAACTATTTTTGGTTGATGCAAGATTTCTATGAACCTTAGATGCTCCTGCTTCAGACACCCAGGGTTAATAAAACTGTTTCTCTAAATCATAGGTATTGTACAACTTGAGAAGAATCCAAATGATCCCAATCTTATTGGGAAATCCAAGTAGCACACTTAACTAGTCTATTTTTCCGTTTGACCAGGTACTCCATGTAATCCTTTTTCCATGTGCTTCTCCCAATATTTCTATCAGGTAGACCTTCTCAATTTCCTTTGTCTGCTTCTTAGGATATTCCTTCTTCATGTCTTTCTCATCATCTAACTCATGGTACTCATACAAAATACAATGTTGAATATAGGTGATACATCCATGTCAACTAGTAACTCAATCTCAAAAGAATTACCACTATCAAATTTCTCTAGTATCTTACAAGGCCCAAACTTCTTCATCTTCATCTTCATCATCATCTTACTATGGGTTCCAACAGGAAATATTCCCTTCTTCAAATGAATCATAACTTCATCACCAACCTTAAAATTCTAATGTCTCCTAGATCGTTCAGCCATATCCTTATATTTTTTATGTTCAAAATTATACTTCACCTCATCATACAAAGTCTTCATGAATTTGGCATATCACTCTACTTTGGCACTTCTCTTCTCTTCTGGGCCAAGATCTTTCAAATATGATATTCCTTAAGGATACATGCCAATAAAAATTTCAAAAGGTGTTTTACCTGTACTTTGGTTCATTGAATTTTTATATGAAAAATTTGCATAACAAATTACCCAAAATCCTATTCACAAATATTTTTTTTCCATTGGTTTATGGATGAAATATAGAACTAAAATTCAAATCTATACACATCTTCTTCCAAAGTGTCTTCTAAAAGTATCCCCCAAACTTACTATCCAAGTCAGAAACACTACTCTTAGGAAACCCATGAAATCTCACAACTATTGGCAAGAGATGTTTCGAGAGCACTATGGATCACTTGAGGATTTTCAATTATGGAAACACATATGATAGAGTGATCGCATGAAGTGAATATAAGTATTGGAGACACAGTCATGAAAATGACTAAGTACAGAATCAAATTTACAGTGTACTACAATACTTTTTTGATTAGTGAAGGTGATATATGATATATTATGGGTTTTGAACTTAGAGGAAGACATTTTGGGGTATGAATAAGCTTTAGTTAAGGTTGCACATGTTTTGGTGTTGATATTAGTAAGTTACAGTGTTATGAAGGCATGCAAAGACAGAGGAACAGTGAAACAGGGCATATGAAAAGTCATGATGATTAAGGGAAGGATAGATGGAATGGTAACATGCTAAGTTAGATGAAGGTTGTATATTGCCGACACTTTAGTAATACAATGTTGTTGACTTTACATTTATCATTTGTATAAGTAATTTCTATGTTTTATATTGTATTTGAGAGCCGACTGAATGGTAGAATTGATATAAGTATAGAGTGTTTTATGGAAGTGATAAGTGTGACTGAGGTGATGATGTGATGGATGAAAATTTGGGATTCTAGAGATAACTGATAGCAGATGCGAGATTAGTGATTGATAGAGGTTTTTGTGAATTATAACTGGAACTATCAAAGCATAGTAGATGCTTTTATTGTTCACTCTTGAAGAACACTTTTTGTAACATAATTTTGATTGTAAGAGTTGTAAGCTCACCACACCTTGAAAAGGGTTTTTATATACTCCTAACATGGTTTCTATTCCTCTAATAAGGAAATTTACTATGTAATACTCAACTCCTAACAGAGCTATATCTCCTAAGAGGGATTCTATATTTTAGTGCATAGTTGCGGGTACCATCCCCACCAGGGTTTTCCCTTGGCCAGGGTTTCCTAGAAAAAAAATAATGGTTTTATGAGTTGTGTTATGTGTTTATGTTATTTTAATTTCAGCATTCATATGGTTTATTTGTAATTGGTTTAATTTTAATTTGAAGTGTTGTAATACTGATTCACCTTCCCTCTCAATATTACTTAATCCTAACAATTGATATCATAGCTATTGGCCCTTGGAGAGAAATCCTAACAGCTTAAGGGAGATCATAATGGTTTCAAAAATTTTGCAAGAAAACTTTGAAGTAGCACTTGATGACCTAGACAAAGAAAAGGCTAAGAATGGAGATTTGAAATTTAAACTAAGAAGAGTAGAAGGTTTCATTAAGAAACTAAAGGAACAACATGAACTTTCAAGAAGTCAAAGAAAATACCTTATGGATAAGATCAAAGAAGATTCAAACAATGATACATCAGACCAAGTAAAGAAGCTGGAACAAGAAAAAGAAAAAAACTAATCTTTTGATTATTAAAGAGATTCAACATGAAAAGGATACAAGATACAAAGTTAAAGAGACAATGAAAGAAGAAAACATATAGATAGGAGAGATGTAGATAGAACTTGATCACTACAATGACAAATTCTTGGAATTGGAGAAGTACAATCAGATCATAAAAGGTGAACTTACTCAATCCAAATTGCACATTGAAAAGTTACACATGAGCAGTGATAAAATTGATGAAAAAAGAGAAAGAAAAAAATCTAAAGGAGACATGACTGGAATCAGATACAATGAAGGTGAATGTTCTAAGACTCATGATGAATCACCAAAAGTGAAGAATGAAGATAGATCCACTTTTTAATAACCTATTTAGATCAGATAAGACCTTTCAGAGGTGGATTCTTTGGATGCAACAAACTTGGACACATGAAAAGAGATTTTAGAAGTTAAGGTCCTTTCAAACCCTTTACTGGTTATTGATACAACTGTTATGCATATGGACATAAGAAAGCAGAATGCAGGAAACCCGATCAGTCTAGAAATAAACAAGATTACATCAAAGAATAATCAATAGAGAAGATCACATGCTACAAATGTAATAAGTTTGGACATACTACAAGGTATTGTAAGCTATAGGTTAATCAGGACAGAAGACCACCTACATGTTTCAAATGCTACGACTTAGGACACATAGAAATTTTTTTTGGGTATAATGGATTGAAAAATAGAAGAGGACCACTACCTGTGGTTATAAAGAAGAATATTGGTGACAACATTTGGTAAAAGTCTTAATGAGTACATAGATGAGTTCAAGAATCATTTCAAGAAACCAAAAAATGAAGATGATGAGAATATATGGATGGTAAAATATTTCAATAAGGCATTGGTTTAGAGAGAGACAGTAGATGCTATTGTGTCTTTGCATGATGTTGACATTAATACATAAAACTAGAAGGTCACATGGCCTTAGGGGGAGGATTGGATGCAGATAATAGATTATATCCAGCCCTTGATTATGTGGAATAAGCTCATGAAACCTTTGATATGGTTTATATAGACATAATGGAGTCTATATATGTGATCACAACACTTGGAGATTCATATCCTATGATTGCAAAATTTATGTTTGATTGGATAGTGTGCGGAGTTGAGCTAATTGTGATAAATGCACTTACTCAACCAGTGATGGATAAAAGACCTTAAATAATATCATTTCCTCACTATTTGATAATAAGAGACCAAGGATATCAGAGTTAAGAAGCACTACATCCATCTAGCAACCATATTGCGTGATCAATTTAAGCAGAAGTTCTAGAAATCAACGTATTAAAGGTATTTAGATCATATACTCTTTCAAGAAGCTATGGGTGCACCTATCATCTATGATGTAGTTGATAGGCCAAGATACAAATTTAAGAAGCACCCTTTTAAGTCATGTGAGGATGATCTAGAAGGATCATTTTTTCAAACCCCATATGGCATGTTACACATTGAAGATATTAGGGCTTACATTTACTATAAGTATTAGACCATAGGGGATACAAAAATCTAAAAGGAATTAGGTGAGATGATAGAGTTTGATAGAAAAATGAAAGAAGAGTTCAAACATTTGGATGACCAATCTATCATTGAGTTAACCCTTCTAAATGAATTATGTGAGACTGAATGGTTCAAAATAATACTAAATAGAATCCATGATCAATTCATCTGGATATGAGAGCAGACTATAAAGATATGTAATCAATTGATTCATGAGATAACTAGGTTGAAAAATACTATAGCCCTCCCTATAGCTGAGAAAAAAATCAAGAAATAAGTAGACCCTAACTCATTCTAAATGGGATAAGAGAGTGATGACTGTGAATGACATTTTTTAGCAAGATGTGAGATTGGTAGAAATGCTACTAGGATATAAGCTGTACTAAGTAGAAGACCCAATTATGTGTTAGCAGGGGTAATCATGATGTCCTACATAATGGTTAAGGAAAACACAAAATATAATTTATGTGAGATCCTAGTACAACAATTCTTGGAGAATGTGAGGATTATCAGGAAAGATAAGTCAAAAGCATTTAGGTTTGGTTCACTTCTAATCCACATGTACATCCACATTGAGCACAAATTTCTTGGAATGCAACCTAGAGCATGGAAGGATAGTGTACCTACTGGTATACAAATCTCAGAAAGCTACCAGAGACAGACCAAGAACTGGGTTGATGGTGATTTGTTTGCAATGACAAAGATCCTTCAAAGACAAATGAAGGAAAGATACAAGATACTAGAGGAGTTTTAATTGAGAAATACAAGGACACAATCTATTTCATGGTTGAAACTAATTGTGTATGCTTTGAAGTAGTTGAGCCTAGCAAGAAATGGTGCTACCCTATGGGGTATGAGGTCAATTCTGAGGTTCTTACAATGAAAATTGAACATGTATTAGTAGCTGAGATAGAAACATCTGAAGAAAGATGGGGAACTTACTTGGAAAATTTAGCAAAAGTTAGAGAAGAACAAGACAAGGGAACAAGGAAGATAAAAATAGAGAAAATGGTTGATGACATAGCTATGAAGGCAGGAATTACTTACTAAAAACTAAAAGAAGTAAGGACAAAGATGAAAGAAGGTTCCTCTAGCATGGAAATTGAGGCACCTCCTCCTTCTAAAGAAGAAAAGATAGTAAGTCCTCCTCCTAATGTAATACATTTATCAATTACTCATGAGAATATTGCATAGAGGTTGCACTTGTAAGCACTCCTAGGAGATCATCAAGATCAAACAAACCAAGAAGCCCTAAGAAACAAAAGGTATAAGTAGAAACAAAGAAGAAAGAGGACAAGGTGACTAAGAAGAAAGAGGAAAAAGAAGAATAGAAGAAGCCACAAAATTTATGGAAATCAGATATTAAGATATTGCAAGAAAGGATAGTCAAAGGTGGAAATTTGCAGACACTGAATAGATACTATGAGAGGTATGATTCAGATAATCAATCTATAATTGAAGATATAGTAATTGAACACTTGTTAGTCTACAAGAAGAATTTGCTAAAAATAGAAGGTAGTATTCCTAAAGACTTGTATAGAAAGTTGGAAATAAGAAAACAATTAGCACATTGAGACGATGAGACTATAAGAAATAAGGCTTTTGAAGACATTTTTCCTGTAGTCTCCATACAAGAAAGGGAAAGAATCATTAAAGAGTTGAAAACTCTATTGAGAACAAAGGCCAGACTTGTAAAGATAATGGGAAGGAAGTATGATTTTCTATGCTAAGGACTGAACCTCTTAACCTAGACTTGGCCACCATTACTTTATTTGCCTCAGTGACACCATCACATTCAAAGTGATTTTCTATGATGTCAATCTAGTCTATGACTGAATCTAGATCCATTTGTCCACTAAATAGTGATACACCTTCCAAATCCTTTCCGGTTAAGGCCTTGAGTGCCTTCAAGAAGGGTTCTTCAGTAAGAACAAGGTCAGGGGTTGGAGCTTCCTCCTCCAACTCTAATTCCTTTTCCTTTTCTTCTTTCTCTTCCTTTTGATCAATCTTATCTTTGACCTTATCAAATTTGTCTTGGACTTCACCCAAGAGTTGTTTCATTTGAGTCAATCTTTGCCTTAGCAATTTGTTATCCTCTTCTTGTTCCTCTACCTTCTTGGCTAACTCAGCATTACTCACCATGATTTTATCTTCCATTGACCCAACTGGTGTATTTTGTCCTATTGATTCAGGAGGCTGCAACATCAACCACAAGCCTGATAAATTCAAGCTTTGATACCAATATGATGTGAGTGTTCCAAGGCTTGCTTGCACATCTACCAAGATACCTAGCTTGTCTCTACTAGGATCCTAATCTTTTCTAGGATCTTCCAAAGGCTTAGATGATTAACTAAGAACTTCTCAAGCTCCTCTCCAAGAGCCAATCAACTTGTGATTCACCTTGAAGGACTAACATCATGTAGATACTTCACTCCTTCTCCTACACTTAAAAGGATCTAAGTGCCATCTCTCCACAAACATCAAATTTCATTGCAAGGGTATCTATCATCATGAAAAAATTCCATTTCTTCCCATTTGAATCCATTTGAAATGATCTTCAAGCCTTTCCTTATCGGGTTCAAGGTTTCACCTTGAGGAGGCCTAATTAGGCCTATTTCCTTGTAGCCTTTTGCAGAGACCTTTTTCCAATTCCTGTACAAACTTTCCAAACAACCTAAAAATCTAATCCCCCATTTGGATACGCTTTTGTATTTTACTAAATATTTTGAAGGTTTTGGACCCCTAGGCCCTCCATACACAGGGTTCCTACAAACTAGGACTAATAGGGCTAAAAGGCCTATTTACTAGGATCTCATTATTTTCTCACTCAAAAATTAGTCTAATGGATTGGTATGAACTCAATCCTCATATCATGTTAGGATATGACTATACCCTACTTGGAACTATACTTGTGATGTACTGTACTTCTCTCCCCTATATTCAATCACTAGATTCTTCACTGTTAAGCCTCTAACCGAACTCTCCTAGCTCACCTAGGGCTTGGCATTTAAAATATCTATTCATCTTCTCATGACTCCTACCTCTATATAAATTATGTATAATGGCTCCACTCTAAGATTCATCAACTTTCTTGAAGTTTCAATGGTTGAATATCAAGTGGGAGCCATGAAACCAAAAACAGTCTCACAGGGAACATCACACTGTCTAAATCTAATTTATTTTCTCACAACTAATAGACAAAATCAAAACAACAAACACACTAAATGAAAAATTCTTACAACACCATGTACTATCCAAATCCAATGCTAACTTTCAAGCTTTAATCCACATAGTATCACTGTCACACTGAAATGCTCGGGTTCCTCTCAAAATAGAGTTGCAGAGCTATCTTCCATTACTCAAACTTGTTACAACGAATGCCTTACTTTGAGATTCGAGCCTTACCTTAAATAAGATGCCATTTCCATTTTTTTAGGGCTTTCTGGCTGATCTCCCACTTCCTATTCTTTAGGGGATCCAAGGTAATTGAGTTGCATGCAATATTTGGCATTATTGCAAATGTTGTCATGACAAATTCTAACAACTTTTGGCATCTTTTCTTTATGCCTTCATCCTACTTCTTAGGACCTCTATCTCCCATATCTCAAGGAACCAACATCATAAATGGCCTCAAGTCATCTTCCTAACATTATTCATGTGTTTAAGACACATTGAAGACTCTAACTCAAACTTTAAGCTTTAAGACTAAGAAATTAAAACTACTAACAATGGCTATTTTGGTGACCTTAGTCTTATTGACTAACTCACCTAGCCCACAATAGATATGACCTTCTAAGGTCTAAAAAAAACTCAAACCTCTCTAACTTGGCTAATGTCAGATACAAGCTAAAATACCTAAATAATGGAGGTTAGCCTAGGTGTGCTCCTGCACCACTTACCATCCACAAATAGATGATCAAATTGAAGTCATCAACAGGGTATTAGGCAACTTGATAATGTAAGGAAACTTAGGTGTGGAAACATCTTCCTACACTAACCTCTTAAGGAAAGTATTGTGAAAATTCTTTTTAAATCCTTACAATTTCAGATTCGTTAACTACTTTAACAAAGATATTGCAGCCATATACCATGCATACAGAAAATAGATAGAGAAGATTGAAACACATAAACACAAAGATATGCCAGTGGGGAAAAAACTTTCAATAAAACAACCCCACCCCTCCAAAACTTGTACAATGTATTATCTTCAACATAAAGACTGCAACACACTTGCAATGCAAGTTCTTTCAGGAGATGAGAGACTAGTAAAACTTATATCTCTCCCATAGAAACAACATCATATATATAGACTCCTCAGGACCCAAAAAATACCCATAAAAGGAGTTTGGCATCCAACCACCAAGACACATGCACAAAGTCACATGTACACAACTGTTACATGCAATCCCAAGAATAGGCATCCATGCCTAGAATAGACTATGACAGCTTGTCATAGAATTCACCAAAAATAATGGTCACAAGAGAAGTGTAAGAGAATCTATCATACCAACCTATTTTTAGCATATTCTCTTAGACATACCAACCACTTCTTCTTGGGCACCCAAATAGGCCCAAGTCATAAGATGCTCTTACACCTATCATAGCACATTCATTAAATAGTTCTTATGTGTCATAGGAATCCGTCATGACCATTTCAGTCATGATCTCCTTATGCACAAGATGCCGACACATCAAGTGGAGTGACACATCAACATGCCAACTAGACATGTACACTCACACTTAATTTCATTATTTGCAAAAAATACATTTACAAAACAAATAATAAGAATAGGAATTATCCAAGGTTGAGACACCTTATTCCTAACATTCTCCCACTTGTCGAACTCCTTGTAAGAGCAACAGGAACATAACAAGAACTTTAACTGCTATAGGCCAAAAGGCCCATAGACTCCAAACACCATCTAAACTTCTCAATGCCCACTGGTTTCATTAATGCATCTGCAACATTCTTTATAGTATCTACCTTCTCCAAATTTACCTTTCCATCTTCCACCATATCTCTCACAAAGTGAAACTGCACATCAATGTGCTTTGTTCTGGCATGGAAAGTTGGATTTTTTGCAAGGAAAATAGCGCTATGACTGTCACACCAAATAGTAATCTATTTTGCATCAACACCAACATCAAGACACAATCTCCTAAGCCAAATGGCTTCCTTACAAGCATGAGTAGCAGCCATGTACTCAGCTTCTATAGTGGACAAAGCAACCATAGGTTGTCGCTTACTCATCCAACTAATGGCACCACCAAACATAGTGAACACATAAGCACTGGTGGATCTCCTACTATCAATATCACCTACCCAATCTGAATCCACAAACCCATGAATACAAACTGAATGCGAAGATCTAGAAGAGTTACCATGATAACATATGGAGTAATCTGATGTACCCCTCAAATATCTAAATACTCGCTTAACTGCATCCCAATGTACCCATCCAGGGTTGGCCATAAACTGACTCAAGACTCCCACTACTTGGGCAATGTCTAGTCTAGTATAGACCATAACATACATAAGACTGCCAACTGCACTAGCATAAGGTACTCTACTCATGTCCTCCACCTCACTAGGAGATTTTGGACAATCATCTACAAATAACTTTGTTCCCACAGAAACAGGAACACAAAGTGGTCTACAATCTTCCATGCTAAACCTGTCCAACACAGACTTCACATACTTACTCTGACTCAACCAAATTTTTCTGTTAGATCTTTCTCTACTGATTTCCATACCCAAGATGTACCTAGCTGCCCCAAGATCTTTCATCTCAAACTATTCTAACAACTGAGATTTAAAATAAAAAATCATACCCTTACCCTTCCCAAACAGCAACATATCATCAACATATAATGCAACAATAAGAAGGCGATCATTTACAACTCTGAAATAAACATAGTGATCTAATTTAGATCTTACAAATCCAATTGACAACACAAAGGCATCAAACTTAAGGTACCACATCCTAGGAGATTGCTTCAAACCATATAGAGATTTCTTTAATCTACAAACTAAGGATTCTTTACCTTTAACAATGTAGTGCTCAGGCTGTGACATATAAATCTCTTCCTCCAAATCACCATGAAGGAAAGTTGTCTTCACATCCATTTGTTCTATCTCTAAATCATATGATGCAGCAAGAGATAACAGAAATCTAATGGATGTCAACTTTGCAATAGGAGAGAATATTTCACCATAATCTATTCCCTCTACCTGTGAATACCCCTTTGTAACCAATCTAGCTTTGTACCTTTCAACACTACCATCTACATAGAATTTCTTCTTGAACACCCATTTACAGCCAATAGATTTTCTCCCTTTAGGCAAAGGTACAAGGTCCCAAGTTTTGTTTTTCTCCAATGAAGCCATCTCATCATCCATAGCCTCAATCCAGGAACCTGCATCTTCCATGCCCAAAGCCTCTTTCACAGATCTAGGCTCATCAGTGTTAGTAATCAAAGCAAAAGCACAATTGGAATCTAACATAGAATAACCAAACCTTTCTAGTTGCTTTCTTTCTCTCATGGATCTTCCCAAGGGCTGAGGTTGAGGTTGTTCTTCCTCTTCTTCCGAACTATTAGAGCTGCTAGAGCTCTCCTCATCATTAGACCCAACATGGTCTCTCTGTTCAGTCTTCTCAGGGGTAGGAGGCAACTAAACAACATCTTTTTCCTTTTCTTTTTCATCTGGTTGTAGCACATTAGGAGAAGATGTTAGCTCTCTGAAAATAACATTTCTACTATACAACACCTTACTAGTCACAGGATCCCAAAGCTTGTATCCTTTCACACCAACACTGTATCTAATGAAAATACATTTGACAGCTTTGTTTCCAACTTAGATCTTTTCTCCTTTGGAATATGCACATAAGCTTCACAACTAAAAACATGAAGATGTCTAATTGAAGGCTTCTTACCAAACCACACCTCCATGGGTATCTTACCAACAATAGTTGATGTAGGAGATCTGTTAACCAGATAGAAAGCAGTGGCCATAGCTTCGGCCCAAAACCTTTGTTCTAAACCAGCTCCACTAAGCATACTCCTAGCCTTCTCCATCAGTGTCCTATTCATTCTCTCTACAACTCCATTTTGATATAGGGTATAAGGAGTTGTCTTATGCCTCTCGATACCTCATTCTTTAGAGAACTATTCAAACTTTGCTGAGAAAAAATCACCACCATTATCAGTTCTCACACACTTAATCTTCTTACTAGTTTGATTCTCTACAAGGGCTTTAAATTCCTTGAACCGACTAAAGACTTGTGTCTTACTTTTAAGGAAATAAATCCAAGTCCTTCTACTATAATCATCTATGAAAGATACAAAAAATATAGACTTGGAGATTGAAGGAACTTTTACAGGACCAAATACATCAGAATGAATAAGATCCAAAACATCAGAAGATTTGTGAGAACTAGAGTAAAACTGAACATGATTTTGTTTACCATAGACACAGTGTTCATAGAAGTTGAAATCGAGATTGCAATCATTTAACCCCTCAATGAGGTTTTTATTCTTCAGGGTCCTAAGACCCTTCTCACCAATGTGGCCAAATCTCATATGCCACAACATTATCTTTTCTATAGGAAGCTTGCCTTCCAAAGTGTTTGCACCCTTAGGTACACTTACTGCACTGCCATCGGAACCCATTGCCATAGTCTTCTTTACTGCTTGTTCAGATGGTGGGGATGAAGTGATAGACACTCTCTTCTTTGAAATAGAAGAAATATTGCACTGAGCAATGCATGCTTCAAGCTGAAACAAAGTACCTCTCCTAGTACCTCTAACAAGCACTATAGAACCTCTCATCATCTTGCATCCATCTTTCAAAAATACAACTTGCACACCTACATCATTTAGCATACTTATAGATAATAGGTTTCATACCAAACCCACAATGTGCATAACTCCATTGATTCCCTTTACTCATCCATCAAGAAATCTGATAGTGACCCTTCCACATCCAACTATCTTTAGGTGAGAATCATCACCCAAGTAGACCTTTCCACCATCGAACTCTTCATATTTTGAGAACTAGTTCCGATGAGAGGTCATGTGAAAAGAAGCACTCGAGTCAACTAACCACACATCATTAGATGCATGGGCTACCAAAGCTGCAATAAAAGCATCTCCATCTTCTTGAGATTTTTCAGAAGCTAAATCTGAGCCTTTCTTCTTCTTCTTCAGTTCTTTGCAGTCCCTCCAGAAGTGCCCAGTTTTATCACAGTTCTAACATTTCACCTTGGAATTTCCAAGAGTCTTAGAACTCCCATAGGATTTGGATCTACCCTTCTTTGACTTTTTGTCATTTTGATTTCCTCTATCATTGGATCTCCCACAAATAGTAAGGGCTTCCTTAGAAGAATCCAAAGTCTTTCTTCGCATCTCCTCAAATAGCAGCGAAGACACCACATCATCCATACATAATGTGACTATAGTACTTTCGAGAGCCATCACAAGATGGTCCCATGAATCTGGCAAGGAACAAAGTGGGGTCATACAATGATCCTCCTCCTCGCTCTTGGCACTGGATGATGCCAACTGTGCAATCAATAAATTGAAAGCATTGAGATGATCAGTTATGGATCCACCTTCCTCCATTCTTAAAGAATACAACTTCTTTCTTAGGAACAACTTATTCACCAGAGATTTGGCTTGATACATAGACCCAAGTCGTTGCCACAATGAATTTGCAGTAGTCTTGTCAAGAACATTCAGAAGAATGACATCTGCTAGACAGAGTCTAATGAGACCCTTAGCCTTCTGATCCTTGATCTCCCAATCTGCTTGTGATATCATTGTAGGTTTCACATCAAGTGAATTAGCCTCCCATAGATCATGGTCTTCAAGCATGTCTTCCATCTTGAGTTTCCACAACTCAAAATTAGTGCCATTAAATTTCTCCACCTCCATTCTACTGTATGAGGAACTTACCATCTCAATCTACAAATAAGATTCAGAATGCTCTACACAAAACTCCCACTCAACTTGAGATTAGATCAAAAACCCTACCCAACAACTAGGATCAAAAGTTGATCAGGATCTGATACCACTTGCAAGGAAACTCAGGTGTGGAAACAACTTCCTACACTAACCTCTTAAGGAAAGTATTGTGCAAATTCTTTTTAAATCCTTACAATTTCAGATTTGTTAACTACTTTAACAAAGATATTGGAGCTAGATACCATGCATATAGAAAATAGATAGAGAAGATTGAAACACATAAACACAAAGATATGCCGGTGGGGAAAAACCTTTTGATAAAACAACCCCACCCCTCCAAAACCTGCACAATGTATTATCTTCAACACAAAGATTACAACACACTTGCAATGCAAGTTCTTTCAGGAGATGAGAGACTAGTAAAACTTATATCTCTCCCATAGAAGCAACATCATATATATAGACTCCTCAGGACCCAAAAAATACCCATAAAAGGAGTTTGGCATCCAACCACCAAGACCCATGCACAAAGCCACATGTACACAGCTGTTACATGCAATCCCAAGAATAGGTGTCCATCCCTAGAATAGACTAAGACAGCTTGTCATAGAATACACCAAAAATAACGGTCATAAGAGAACTGTAAGAGAATCTATCATACCAACCTATTTTTGGCATTTTCTCTTACACACACCAACCACTTCTTCTTGGGTGCCCAAATAGGCCCAAGTCATAAGATGCTCTTACACCTATCATAGCAAATTCCTTAAATAGTTCTTACGCATCATAGGAATCCATCATGACCGTTTCAGTTATGATCTCCTTACGCAAAAGATGCCGACACATCAAGTGGAGTGACACATCAACATGCCAACTAGACATGTACACTCACACTTAATTTCATTATTTGCAAAAAATACATTTACAAAAAAAATAATAAGAATAGGAATTATCCAAGGTTGAGACACCTTATTCCTAATAGCTAAGGTGTTTAACAAAGGAGTATGGATAGACTTGGGATCTAGTTATTCCACAAGCTGAGTATGCCTACAATGATAGTGTTAATAGGACAACTGGTAGAAGTCCTTTTGAAATTGTGTATGGTAGACATCCTAGATGGGTGTATGAATTGAGAGATCTCAGTTCGATGGAGATGAAGAGTGGACATGCAGAGGATTTCACTCAAACTATGAAAGAAGTGCAAGAGTAGGTGAAGAAAACTATCATGGAGTCTACTCAAAAACTAAAATCTAAAGTGGATGAGAGAAGGAGAGAAGTATGATTCAAGGTGGGAGACTATGTGATGGTCCATTTAAGCAAGGCTAGGATGCAGAAAGGAGTACCTACCAAATTGCAAATGAAGAAGGTAGGACCTTGCAAAATTATGGATAAGTATGGGGAAAATTCTTATAAGGTGGACCTTCCATCAGACTTAGCCATCTCACTAATCTTCAATGTAGCTGATCTGGTCTAGTATAAAGGTGAAGCAGCTGAGAAAACTCATAATCAATCCAAAGTACTTCAAGATTTTGATGTGAATGCCATGCCTCAAGTGAAGAAGCCCATAGCAGAGAAGATCTTGGAAACTAGACTTAAGAAGTCTACAAGGCACCAAATTTACATGGAGCACCTAGTGAAGTGGGCAAGAAAGCCTGAGTTAGAAGCCACTTGGGTTGATGAAAGCAGGTTCAAGAAGCTAGGCATTGACTTAGCTCTTATCTCTCCCAAAATACCTTAACTCTGTGCAGAGGGGGATTATGGTGCAGGAGCACCCTTACATGGGGCTCTCACCATTTATATTTTTTTTGTGATCTACTTCCTGGTGAAGCCTTGTAATTAAAATAAGAGCCTTAGTGCTCAGTGTGGTGTAAAGTTGAGTTTAGGTCCTAGTTTAGGTCCTAGGAGGTAACAATCTTCCTTTGTTTTGGTTTTGCTAAGGGACTTAGTTGATGATGTCATCTTGATGTCACCTAATCTTAGAAGGGGTGTAAGTTCAAATATCCAAGAAAAGGAATAACAAGATGCAAGATCATAGGAAATGGTCCATGGGAGATCCATGAACCACACACTATGATCACAATGGTTGAAATCCAAAGATCAGTGACCACACATTGAATCTCAAAATAGGTCGATGAAAGAAAAAAAAATGCTACCCAAGGATAGAAAAAGCATCAAATCTTGAACAACCACAAATAAAAGGAGATGCAATCATAGCGAGATGATCCCATATAGGTCTAGAGAATAATATTGTATGATCACACACACTATCTCAAACAAATGAATATAATCTAGTATAATCTCTCCAACTAGAAAATAAGAACAACACATAAAGAACTATTTTTGGTTGATACAAGATTTCTATGAAACTTAGATGCTCATGCATCAGACAGACATGGTTAATAAAATTGATGCTCTAAATCAGAGCTATTGTACAACTTGAGAAGAATCCAAATGATCCAAATCTTATTGGAAAATCTAGGAAGCATCCTTAATTGGTCTATTTTTCTTCTTGACCAGGTACTCCATGTAATCCTTTTTCCATGTGCTTCTCCCTAGATTTCTATCATAGACCTTCTCAATTTCCTTTGTTTTCTTCTTAGGATATTCCTTCTGTATGTCTTTCTCATCATCTAACTCATGGTACTCATAAAAATATGCAATGTTGAATATAGATGATACATCCATGTCAACTGATAACTCAACCTCAAAAGAATTACCATTGTCAAATTTCTCCAGTATCTTACAAGGCCCAAACTTCTTCATCTTCATCTTCATCTTACTATGGGTTCCAATAGGAAATATTAACACAGTCAAGGTCAAAGGATCCAATAAAGGACTATCCAAAATTGTATCCAAACACCAATAATGTTGAATTACACAACAAGATAATGCTTCAACAGTATTTTCATTCAACATGCCTGGATATAAGGCCTTGTGGGTTATGGCCAAATACAATCACTTACAATAGTATTTCTGCAATCTCCTAGCTAGTCTAGCTTTGAAACACATTAACAACTGATGGAAACCCTAAGGTAGATCTAAACTTGATCTCACAATCCACCAAGCAATCTCCTTGTCTCCAAGCATGCAAACCACTAGCTCTGCTATTACAATTATCAGACAAACAATTTGATCTTCACTTGATCTCGTAGGATCTAATTGTGATCCTTCTCAGCTACTTCCACTGACTGACTCCCTAAACATCTACCCAAACACTCCTTAAATACATTTCCTCAACCACAAGCTAGCTGGAAGAAATAATTAACTCCTAAGCCAAGTCGACTTCTACTACAAACAAATATTAAATGCAACAACAATCGGCTCTCAAATAGCTTGACAAATAATTAATTCTCCATGTTGACCTCTAGATCCACATAGGAGAATACCACAAAAGCTACCAACATTAAATACACCAAGTCGGCCAACCAAAAATTCAAGAACTCCAATCAGTAAACTAGAATTACTAAGCACTAGTAAAATAACCAAGCACACCAGGCATCACTGAGAAAGTATGTCGACCGAGCACCACAAGCATCATTGAGTAAAAGTTCCACCAAGAACCAGAGGTTTCATTGAGTTCCTTCAGTGACTGAGCCTCCTTCAATAATCGAGACTATTGGTTAAAGCTACAATCGAGCAACAAAGAACCACTTCAATACACAACCATGTAGATTTTCTGAATACATAAGAATGCCCCTGCATCAAACACCCTAGGTTTGAAAACATGTTCTCATAGGCTAGAAGAACATCTTCTGGGATTCAACACATAAACCCCGAATTGGTTCTTCACATACAAGCCCTTAAAATATTCATCTTGCATACTCTTTCACTTTTGCTTCCTCTATCTTTTCAAGTCTTTTCTTGATAGCACAGAGGTCTATTCTCCATAATGATCAATCCTTTTATAATTCTTCAATTCATCTCGGCTATCAAAGCTCAAATTTCTCCTATCGAGTGTTGTATCCATCAAATGCATCAGGGAAAGCTTCTTCTTACTCTTCTTAATAGTAAATACATTCTTGACACAATCATACATAGCTCTGCAATCATACTACCAAGGTCTACCGATCAATATGTGACAACTATTCATCTCCACAATATCACACAACACTTGATCCTTATACTAGCCAATCTGAAAATCAACAAGACATTTCTCCCTCACTTCTAGAGCATGAACATCTTGCAACCAGCCAATCCTATAAGGATGAGGATGTCTCATTCTCTTCAAACCAATTTTATGAACCATCTCCTCAGCTACAAGGTTATCAGTACTACCACTATCCACAATAACATCACAAATTTTACCTCCTGACTTGCACAGAGTTCTAAAAAAATTACTCCTCTGACAAGGTTCCACCTTTGCACCGAGCAGTGTTCTCTGAACCAGCAAGTTCTCAGATTTGGGCTCATTCTGAATGTTCTCATTCACCACAGCATTCCTTCAGTCACCAAACTTCTTCTATGTACACTCAAAAGATCTATGTCCTTTTTCACCACAATTATAATAAGTTCCCTTAAAGATAACCCTACCTATCTTCTTTTTTGGCTCCATAGGCTTTCTTTCATCTTCAACATTTAGTTTATCCTTCTCTGAGTGATCAAGCTTCTCTTTCCCTTGGGAATTACCATGTTGTCTCATTTTCAACTTATCTTCTTCCTTCAGAGCATACTGATAAGCATCCTTGACTAAATCAATCTTCATCATACCAAGCTCATCCTGAATATTGACTCTCAAACCATTCACATACTGAGCTACCTTTTCTTTACCAAGTTTTTTGTGTCCAGACTGAATAGTCAACTTATAAAACTCCTCGGTATAGTCCTCCATAGTCAAATATTTTTGCTTCAGATTCTACAACCTCTTAAACATGTCAAGCTCAAAGTCGGTAGGTATGAACTTAGATTTCAATTTAGTCACCATCAAGCTCCATCGATTGATCTTCATTTCACCTTCATCTTCTCTATCTCTTTGTAATTCTTTCCACGAAAGAGAAGCATGTCCTTTCAACTTAGTCTATACCAATCTTACTCTAAGAGGATCTTCAATTTCTTCAAGCTTGAATAAATATTCTAATTCACCAATCCAATCAATCAAATCCTCAGGTCTCAAAGTACCAGAGAAAGTAGAAACTTCCATTTGGTAACTAGTACTTAATTGAGCTCCAGATCTATGCAACCGCCTAGTTTTGTCTTCACCAGATCTATCCCTCTAGTCATCTCCACTAGATCTAATAGCTTCAAATTCTTCAACAGATTTGTTATAACCATCTTTAGTACCAAGATTCCTCGGCATACCAGAAATAGCTCTCATGACCTCAACAATCATGTCATTCTTCATCAATTCCATCTCAGATCTGAAATCAACTTTAAATTTCTCTGTAATCTTCAATTCCATAGCATCATAGAGATCTACAATCACCCTAGGGTCCAATCTTCTCAAAGGCATCCTTCAATATCTTTGAAAACCCAAGGAAACAAATCACCAACCAAGGTCTTGGTACAAACTGCCTCAACTCAAAGATCAGTTTACACACTAAAGAACTTTAGTCTCTGATACCACCTAATGTAGTCAAGATCAGAGGATCTAATAAAGGACTATCCAAACTTGCATCCAAACACTAACAATGTGGAATAACATAACAAGATAATGCTTCAACAAAATTTTCATTCAACATGCTTGAATGTAAGGCCTTCCGGGTTATGGCCAAATAAAATCACTTACAACATCATTTTTGTAATCTCCTAGCTAGTCCAGCTCTGAAAGACATCAACAACTGATGGAAACCCTAAGACAAATCTAAACTTGAACTCGCAAGCCACAAAGCAATCTCCTTGTCTCCAAGCATGCAAACCACTAGCTCTGCTACTACAATTATTAGACAAACAATCTGATCTTCAAGATCTTGCAGGATCCAATTGTTATCCTTCTTAGCTACTTCCACTGACTGGCTCCCTAAACATCTACCCAAACACTCCTTAAATACATTTCCTCAACCACAAGTCAGCTAGAAGAAGTAATTAACTCCTAAGCCAAGTCAGATTCTACTAGAAACAAATATTAAATGCAACAGTCAGCTCTAAAATAGCCTTACAAATAATTAATTCTCCATGTCAGCCTCTAGATCCACATAGGAGAATACCACAAAAGCTACCAACATTAAATACACCAAGTCAACCAACCAAAACTTCAAGAACTCCAATCGGTAAACTAGAACTATCGAGCACCAGTAAAACAACCGAGCACGCCATGCATCACCAAGAAAGCATGTTGACCGAGAACCACAAGCATCACTAAGTACAAGTTCCACCGAGTACCAAAGGTTTCACCTTTCCACCTATCCTACCATTCATGGTAGTGAGGGGTCACCAAAAACCATTCTTGTTACTAAAACAATTCATTGTTATCCCTGTTCACTGTTTAGGAACAATCACTTAGGAACATGGGTTAAATGTTGTAAATACTCCACACAATCAAATAAATCAATGTAGGAATGATTAAAATATCTACCATCATCCATTCATATTCATACTATCCATTAAAAAGAAGTTTTTGGGCACCAAATGCATTGTTTGTGCCTCACAGGCAGGGAAAAGAATAGTTACAAAACAAGGGTTTACACCTTCTATATTCCATAGTGTAGTTCAAAATCATGAGGAAATGAAAAAATATATTAGAAAACCCCATATCCATTCATAAAACCATAGAGAAGGAGTTTTAACCATCAAATCTATTGACTGTACCCTCACGGGTTATGCCTAGCGGAATACACTAAAGTTTACATTTTCATTGATTTGAAGTAAATTACATTGATCATTATGATCTTGGATCAATCATTTACCTTCCCTTAACTCTCCCCTTACTCCTTATCCCCTAAATCTCATGCCTATACACTCAAATAAGCCTTTCAAGGCCAGTATAATGCCTACAGAATTGTAACAGTCAGTTACAATGACTGTTACCGATTAGTTATGGTTAAGGATTGTTGTCTAGTTGAAAACCATTTTGGAACACACAAGGATGATAATTTAACTCCAAGTGTTCAAAAAAGGACCTTTAACCTTTCAAATCCTAGAACTTATTATTCTATCATACCACTTGATGTAGAGGTGATATGGTGGTCTTCATCTAACAATGGTGAGGGACTTCACAACTTCTCTTCACACACAACAAGTATGGTTCCTAAGGATCATTCCTCTTGATCCACTACACACCTTGACCTATTAGAGTACCCAAATCACTTGTGGTGCCACCAACCACTCCACATCATTGAAAAAAACTCATAGTACCTAAAATACATGAATTTCTTCAACCAAGAAACTATCTCTTACTAAGTTCTCACTAGACCAATCACCAAAAATGTGCCTCCTTTCTGTCTCTGGATAGACCTGTACACATAGAGATATAAATTTTGAATCTGATACAAAATTCTCAATCTCTCTAGTGAGGATGAGCATAATTAGTTTCTCACCAACATACTCCAATCTGAGAAAGATCCAATAGTTGGTTAGAAAGATATTGCCCCCGCACTGAACTGCATTTTTCTAGAACAATCATCTTCAGCTTTCTTCAACTTTATTTTAGCCTCTATTCAATATCCCATCCATACCTAAAAAAAAATACATTTTAAGGAATTAAACATATCTATATATCCCCTATCCACCTATCCTACCATTCATGGTAGTGAGGGGTCACCAAAAACCATTCTTGTTACTAAAAGAATTCACTGTTATCCATGTTCACTGTTCAGGAACAGTCACTTAGGAAGAGGGGTTAAGTGCTGTAAATACTCCACACAATCAAATAAATCAATGTATTAATGATTAAAATATCTACCATCATCCATTCCTATTCATACTATCCATTAAAAAGAAGTTTTTGGGCACCAAATGCATTGACTGTGCCTCATGGGAAGGGACAGGAACAATTACAAAAAGAGGGTTTACACCTTCTATATTCCATAGTGCAGTTCAAACTCATGAGGAAATGAACAAATATATTATACAAACTCATATCCATTCATAATAACTATAGAGAAGGAGTTTTAAGCATCAAATCTACTGACTGTACCCTCACGGGTTATGCCTGGCAGAATACACTAAAGTTTACATTTTCATTGATTTGAAGTAAATTACATTGATCATTATGATATTGGATCAATTATTTACCTTCCCTTCACTCTCCCCTTACTCCTTCTCGGCCCCTAAATCTTATGCCTCTACACTCAAATAAGCCTTTCAAGGCCAATATAATGCTTGTAGAACTATAATAGTCAGTTACAATGACTGTTACCAATTAATTATGGCTAAGGATTGTTGTCTAGTTGAAAACCAGTTGTCAACTTCAACAACCTCTTGCCTCTAATGAATTTATAATATTGTCTTAACTTTTTTTAAAGGTTTATTATACCTTAAAATCCCTTAGAACTCTAAAACCTTTCTACAAGCCTTTACTATGCCTATTTTTGCCATATTGAGGCAAATTACACATTTAGCACCTTGAGTGCATTTGACATCAACTTTGAGGCTCTATTGGTCATTTACAAATATTATAGATCATATAGGTCCTTATTCAAATTCCACTAACCTAGGATCAACTTATTATCTCCTAGTGACCCCTAGGTACCCTTATCCCTTATTAATGCCATTTAATGACTTACAAAGCATGATCCTTCATAAAGGACTTAAAAACATTATAAAATAGTATTAAATGACCATTAAGGTCTATTACAATATCAAATGACCCAAGATGGCCATTTTGTCTTCAAATCCACCGAAGGATCTATTAGTCACCCTGGTATGCCTCCATGGTTCATGCTCTATCTTTGGTGCTCCTGCACCAGAGTTCCTTCAGTGACCGAACCTCCTTCAATAACTGAGACCGTCAGTTAAAGCTCCAATCGAGCAACATAGAACCACTTCAACACACCACCGTGCAGATTTTCTGAATACCTAAGTATTCCCCTGCACAAAATATTCCCTTCTTCAAATGAATCATAACTTTGTCACCAACCTTAAAATTCTAATGTCTCCTAGATCATTCAACTATATCCTTATATTTTTAATTTTCCAAATTATACTTCACCTCATCATACAAAGTCTTCATGAATTCAGCATATCGCTCTATTTTGGCACTTCTCTTCTCTTCTAGGCCAAGATATTTCAAATATGATATTTCTTTAGGATACATGCCATTAAAAATTTCAAAAGGTGTTTTACTTGTACTCTAGCTCACTGAATTGTTATATGAAAAAATTTCTTGTGTCAAAACCAAATCTCAATTATGAAGTTTATATCCAACAAGACATATTAACAAATTACCCAAAATCCTATTCAAAAATTTTGTTTTTCCATTTGTTTGTGGATGAAATGTTGAACTAAAATTCAAATCTGTACACATCTTCTTCCAAAGTGTCTTCCAAAAGTATCCTCCAAACTTACTATCCCAGTCAGAAATAATACTCTTAGGCAACCCATGCAATCTCACAACTATTGAAATGTGATGTTTTGAGATAATTATGGATCACTTGAGGATTTTCATTTATGGAAACACATATGATAGATTGATCACATGAAGTGAGTATAAGTATTGGAGACACAGTCATGAAATTGACTAAGTACAAAATCATATTTACAGTGTACTGCAGTACTTTTTTTTATTAGTGAAGGTGATATATGATATATTATGGCTTGAAAACTTAGAGAAAGACATTTTGGGGTATGAATATGCTTTAGTTAAGGTCACACATGTTTTGGTATTGATATCAGTAAGTTACAATGTTACAAAGGCATGCAAAGACAAAGGAACAGTGAAACAGGGCATATGAACAGTCACGATGATTAAGGGAAGGTTAGATGGAATAGTAACATGCTAAGTTATATGAAGGTTGTATATTGCTGAAACTTTGGTAATAAAAAATCTTTGACTTTACATTTATAATTTGTATAAGTAATTGTTATATTTTATATTGTATTTGAGAGCCGACTGGATGATAGAAGTGATATAAGTATAGAGTATTTTATGGAAGAAATAAGTGTGACTAAGGTGATGATGTGATGGATGAGAATTTAAAATATTAGAGATAACTAATAGTAGATGCAAGATCAGTGATTGACAAAGGCTATTATGAATTATAACTAGAACTATCAAAGCATAGAAGATGCTTGTATTGTTCACTCTTGAAGAATACTTTTTGTAACAGAATTTTGATTGTAAGAGTTGTAATCTCACCACACCTTTAACAAGTTTTTTGTATACTCCTAATATGGTTTCTATTCTTCTAACAAGGAAATGTACTATGTAATACACAGCTCCTAACAGGGCTAGATCTCCTAACAAGGACTCTATATTTTAGTGCATAGTTGTGGGTACCATCCACACTAGGGTTTTCCCTTGGCCATGGTTTCCTCAAAAACAAATAATGGTCTAATGAGTTATGTGTTATGTGTTTATGTTCTTTTCATTTCAGCATTCATATGGTTTATTTGTAATTGGTTTAAGTTTAATTTGAAGTGTTGTAATATTGATTCACCCCCCCTCTCAGTATTACTTAATCCTAATGATTTGTATCAGAGCTATTGGCCCTTGGAGAGAAAGCCTAACAACTTAAGGGAGATCAGAATGAATTTAGAAAGTTTGCAAGGAAACTTTGAAGTAGCACTTGATGACTTGGACAAAGAAAAGGCTGAGAATGGAGATTTGAAATTCAAATTAAGAAGAGCAAAAGGTTTCATTAAGAAACTAAAGGAACAACTTGAATTTTCAAGAAGTTAGAGACAATACCTTATATAAAAGATCAAAGAAGATTCAAACAATGATACATCAGACTAGGTAAAGAACCTAGAACAAGAAAAAGAACAAATTAATTTTTTGAAGATTAAAGAGATTCAACATGAAAAGGATGCAAGATACAAAGTTGAAGAGACTCTGAAAGAAGAAAACATATAGATAGGAGAGATGCAGATAGAACTTGATCACTATAAGGACAAATGCCTAGAATTGGAGAAGTACAATCAAAACATAAAAGGTGAACTCAGTCAATCCAAATTGCACATTGAAAAGTTACACATGAGCAGTGATAAAATTGATGAACAAAGAGAAAGACAAAAACCTAAAGGAGACATGACTAGAATTGGATACAATGAAGGTGAATATTCTAAGACTCATGATGAATCATAGGAAGTGAAGAATGAATATAGATGCAATTTTGAAGAACCTAAAGATAAGATAAGACCTTTCAGAGGTATATTCTTCAGATGAAACAAACTTGGACACATGAAAAGAGATTGTAGAAGTAAAGGTCCTTTCAAACACTTTATTGGTTATTGTTACAACTGTTATGCATATGGAAACAAGAAAGAAGAATGCAGGAAACCTAATCAGTCTAGAAATAAACAAGATTACATCAAAGAAGAATCAATAGCGAAGATCACATGCTACAAATGCAATAACTTTGGGCATACTGCAAGGTATTATAAGCTACAGGTTAATCAGGACAGAAGACCACCTACATGTTTCAAATGCAACAACTTAGGACACATAGTGAAGTTTTGCAGGTACAATGGATAGAACAATAGAAGAGGACCACCACCTATGGTTATAGAGAAGAATATTGGTGAAAATGGTAAAAGTATTAATGAGTACATAGATGAGTTCAAGAATCATTTCAAGAAACCTGTAAATGAAAATGAATAGAAGATATGGAAGGTAAAAGATTTAAATAAGGCATTGGTTTAGGGAGAGATAGTATATGCTATTGTGTCTTTGCATGATGTTGACAATACTACATCGACCTAGAAGGCCACATGGCCTTAGGGGGAGAATTGGATGCAAATAAAAAACTATATATAGTCCCTAATTATGTGGAATAAGCTCATGCGAGCTTTGATATGGTGTATATAGACATTATGGAGTCTATATTTATGATCAAAGTAGTTGGATATTCATATCCTATGATCACAAAATTTATGTTTGACTGGATAGTGTGCAAACTGTGATAAATGCACTTAATAAACTAGTGATGGATAAAAAGACCTTAAATCATATCATATCCTCATCATTTGATAATCAACAACCAAGGAGATCACAATTAAGAAGAACTAAAACCATCTAGCAACCACATTTCATGATCGATTTAAGAAGAAGCTCCAAAATTCAGCGTATTAAAGGTATTTAGATTATATACTCTTTCAAGAAGCATTGGATGCACCTTTGATCTATGATGTAGTTGATAGGCCAAGATAAAAATTTAATAAGAACCCTTTTAAGTCTTGTGAGGATGATCCAAAAGGAGCATTTTTGAAAACCTCATACAGTGTGTTACACATTGAAGATATTAGGGCTTACATTCACTATAAGTATGAGACCATAGGGGATGCAAAAATCTATAAGGAATTAGGTGAGATGCTAGAGTCTGACAGAAAAATGAAAGAATAGCTCAAACATTTGGAAGACCAATATATCAATAAGTTAACCCTTCTAAATAAATTTTGAGAGACTGAATGGTTCAAAATAATACTAATCAGAATCCATGATCATTTCATCTAGATAGGAGAGCATACTGTAAAGATATGTAGTCAATTTATTCATGAGATAACTCAGTTGGACAATACTGGAGCCCTCCCCGCAGCTGAGAAAAAAATCAAGAAACAAGTAGAGACCCTAACTCATTCTAAATGGGAAAAGAGAGCGATGACTATGAATGACATTTTTTAGCAAGATGTGAGATTGTTAGCAATGCTACTAGGATATAAGTTGTACTACAACAATAGACCTAATTATGTGTTGGCAGGGGTAATCATGATGTCCTATAGAATGGTCAAGGAAAACACAAAATATAACCTATGTGAGATCCTAGCACAAAAATTCTTGGAGAATGTGAGGATTATCAAGAAAGACAAGTCAAAAGTATTCAGGTTTGGTTCACTTCTGATCCACATGTACATCCACATTGAGCACAAATTTATGGGAATGCATCCTAGAGCATGGAAGGATAGTGTACCTATTGGTATAAAAATCTTAGAAAGCTACTAGAGACAGACCAAGAACTGGGTTGCTAGTGATTTGTTTGCAATGAAAAAGATCCTTCAAAGAAAAATGAAGGAAAGATATAGGACACCCAAGGAGTTAGTTGAGAAATACAAGGACATAATCTATTTCATGGTTGAAATTTATTCTGTATGCTTTGAAGCAGTTGATCCTAGAAAGAAATGGTTCTACCCTATGGGGTATGAGGTTAGTTGTAAGGTTCTTACAATAAAAATTGAACATGTATTAGTAGCTGAGATAGACACATTTGAAGAAAGATGGGGAACTTACTTGGAAAAGTTAGCAAAAGTTAGAGAAGAATAGGACAAGGGAACGAGGAAGAGAAAAATAAAGAAAATGGTTGATGACATAGCTGCGAAGGCAAGAATTACTAAGGAACAACTAAAAGAAGTAAGGCCAAAGATGATAGAAGGGTCCTCTAGCATGGAAATTAAGGCACCTCCTCCTTCTGAAGAAAAAAAGACAGTAAGTCCTACTCCTAATGTAATAGATTTATCAATCACTCCTGAGAAGATTGCATAAGAGGTTGCACCCGTGAGAACTCCTAGGAGATCATCAAGATCAAACAAACCAGAAGCCCTAAGAAACAAAAGGTAGAAGTAGAAACAAAGAAGAAAGAGGACAAGGTGACTAAGAAGAAAGAGGAAAAAGAAGAATAGAAGAAGAAATTTTTTTTTATGGAAACTAAATATTAAGATATTGTAGAAGAGGATAATCAGAGATGGAAATTTGTAGACACTGAATAGATACTATGGGAGGTATGATTCAAATAATCAATCTATAATTGAAGATATAGTAATTCAACACTTGTTAGTCTACAAGAAGAATTTTCTAGAAATAGAAGGTTGTATTCCTAAAGAATTGTATAGCAAGCTGGAAATAAGAAAACAATTAGCACATTCTGAGGATAAGACTATAAGAAATAAGGCTATTGAAGACATGTTTCATGTAGTATCCATATAGGAAAGGGAAAGAATCATCAAGGAGTTGAAACCTCTATTGAGAACAAAGGCCAGACTTGTAAATATAATGACAAGGAAGTATGATGAAGTAATAAAAGACACATAGAAGGTATTGGACCAAATTATTATGAGAAACATTCCTGAGAAGACCTCACCTCCCAACGTCATCGAGCCTACATTCTTGGGTGGGAGAAAGCTCTAAAAATGTTGAGGATAGTACAAAAGAAAGATAAATTGACAAGCAACCAGAATTCTTCATTTATGGTGTGGCTATATCACTTGGCACCTCACTTGATGTAAATGATCCATTTCAAGGACATCTGGACAATGCAATGATAGTAGAAGAGGAAAGATAGAAAGTGAAAGAAAATATAGAAGAAAAAAAGAAGACAAAGAATAAGACAAAGAGAAACATCAAGAGGAAAAGTAGGAAGAAGAGATAGGGGTAGAAAAAGAAGAAGAGATAAGAGTTGAGATTAAGCAAGAACTGGATACCTCCTCCACCTTATTATTTTCAAGTATGACCAAACTGGTAAGAACTGATGTGGAAAGTATGGATGAGTATTAACTCATGAGGTTATCCTTCATGGCATTTGCTAAGGAAAAGGAAAGTTCAGAGCAAAAGGGGGATAAGAAGGTCAAGGTGATTGCTAGGGTAGTAGAGACTATGAATAAAATACTCCCTACACCTCTTACAGTTCAAGGAAAGGATGATCCAGAGAACTTGAACATGGAACTTGACAACTTTGACAACCATTTTGAGTCACTGTTGAAGATTGCAAATGATAAAGATGAGAAAAGATACCTTGAAAAGAAGTTGAAGGAAGTCTACCAGTCTATCTCATGGGACTTAGTCATTTTGAAAGCAACTGCAATCAAAGCCAAAAGCTCTGTAGCACAAGGAAGAAAGCTATATAGCTATTGCATAAATCCTATCAAACATGTTAAGAATGTTGATGACATTATAGCCAAGGACATGGCTACATTAGAAAACATAACGGACAGTTGTGAAACCTCTTCACAAACTATGTTAGAAATGTATAAGCAAACATCCAAGATTTTGGACAAAGTGAATGTCTTGGATGTTAGGATTAAGAAGACATAAATAAAAATTACATGCAAATATAACCAATATAAGAAAAAATAAACCACACATAAGAGAACACAATACACAAAGATTTAACATGGTTCATCCAATCCCTGGGCTACGTCCACCAACAACGAGTCCAATATTATTATTATCCAGTGATTACAACCTGATTACAATTTGTAATCCCTTATGGCTCAATTTCACTACAAGTACTCAAATCATGCATTATGAAATCCCTAACCCTAAGCCATATTATACAATATTTTTCCACTTTAGGGTTATAATGAGTTACAATATGTTGGCCCAAAAATCGTTGAAAAATATGTCGGCCTCAAAAAATTCACATAGTACTTTCCTGATTAGTCACCACAAGCTAACATTGGATATAGAAAAAGGGAGGGTAGTGGAAAGATTTGGTTTACTAAAGAGTTTAATCACTCCCAAGCAATCAATTCTTGAAGCTCATCTCACAAAGATGGAGAAGATTGAGTGATCAATGACAAACTTTGTACCCACTGAGCTGAAGGCAGTAGAGACTGCATCTTATGCATTGAATGGATTTAGCCATGTTAGTGAACTACTGATTAAATTATGGAATGATGAAATGAACACCTTGGAAGACTCCTTCCAAGACATTCTGAATCTGATGAGTAAGCACTAAGTCATATATGCTTAAAATTTTGAAATTTTATAAGTACCTTTGCCATTGATGTCAAAGGGGTAGAAGAAGAGGAGAAAAATGAGGAGAAGAGAAGAAGAAGAAAATAATTAAATTAAAAGAGAGAAAAAGAGAATTGTAAATAAAAAAAGGGAGAATATGTATATAGAGAAGTAGAAGGAAGATAGTGTTTTGACACTTAGTCATTTTTCGCTAAGTGTTTCCATCAATGCCAAAGGGAGATTGGCAAGTGATGTTTTGAGAGAACTATGGATCACTCAAGGATTTTAATTTATGGAAAAACATATGATAGAGTGATCGCATGAAGTGAATATAAGTACTAGAGACACAGTCATGAAAATGACTACGTACAGAATCAGATTTATAGTGTACTACAATACTATTTTGATCAATGAAGGTGATATATGATATATTATGGCTTGTGAACTCAAAGGAAGACATTTTGGGGTATCAATAAGCTTTAGTTAAGGTTACACATGTTTTTTTGTTGATATTAGTAAGTTACAATTTTATGAAGGCATGCGACGACAGAGGAACAGTGAAACAGGGCATACGAACAGTCGTGATGATTAAGGGAAGGCTAGATGGAATGGTAATGAGCTAAGTCAGATAAAGGTTGTATATTGCTGACACTTTGGTAATACAAGATCTCTGACTTTAAATTTATCATTTGTATAAGTAATTTTTATTTTTTATATTGTGTTTGAGAGTTGACTGAATGACATAATTGATATACATATAGAGTGTTTTATAGAAGTGATGAGTGTGACTAATGTGATGATGTGATGGATGAAAATTTGGGATATTAGAGATAACTAATAGAATATGTGAGATCAGTGATTGACAAAGGCTATTGTGAATTATAACTGGAACTATCAAAGCATAGCATATGCTTGTATTGTTCACTCTTGAAGAAACTTTTTGTAACAGAATTTTGATTGCAAGAGTTGTAAGCTCACCACACCTTTAACATGGTTTTTGTATACTCCTAATAGGGTTTCTATTCTTCTAACAAGGAAATTTACTTTGTAATACTTAGCTCCTAATAGGGATAGATCTCCTAACAAGGATTCTATATTTTAGTGTATAGTTATGGGTACCATCCCCACTGGGGTTTTCTCTTGGCCATGGTTTCCTTGAAAACAAATAATAGTGTTACATGAGTTATGTGTTTATCTTATTTTCATTTCAACATTCATATGGTTTTTTTGTAATTGGTTTAAGTTTAATTTGAAGTGTTGTAATATTGATTCACCCCCCTCTTAGTATTACTTAATCCTAGCAATTGGTATCAGAGCTATTGGCCCTTGGAAAGAAAGCCTAATAGCTTAAGGGAGATTAGAATGGATTCAAAATGTTTGCAAGAAAACTTTGAAGTAGCACTTGATGAATTGGAGAAAGAAAAGGATGAGAATGGAGATTTGAAATTCAAATTTAGAAGAGCAGAAGGTTTCATTAAGAAACTAAAGGAACAACTTGAAATTTCAAGAAGTTAGAGACAAGACCTTATGGATAAGATCAAAGAAGATTTAGAGAATGATACATCAAACCTCTTTGTTTCTTTGGTAAGCAAAAAAAAAAAGCTATGACCTAATGTCTCCCCATGGTCTACTAGGAGCAGGTAAAGGTGAACCCTATATCTATACTTACTTCCTTAGAATCTTGACAAATTTTGCAACTTCTGACAAATTTCTGAACATCCCTATACAATTAAGGCCCAAAGTATTTCTCCTTAATTAGAATCACTATTTTATCAATGCTAAGATGTCCTACAAGTCCTCCACTATGTTTCTTCTTGATTACATATTCCCTCATTGATCCTCTTGGTTTACATAATTGAATGCATTTGAATAACATACCTTCTAGAATGAAGTAATAAACCCACTTACTTTGATTATTTGTGATCGGTTCCTTACATGCTTTCTAAGGTTTTGCAAAATTAGGGTCAATTTCATAAAAACTTTTAAAATCATCAAAAGTAAGTGCCTTGACTCTCATCTCAATCAATAAACTCATTCTTTTTCTCAATGTATCTACAACCCTATTTGACAGTCCATTTCTATGTTTCAACACAAAAATTAAAATTCTATAAGTATTCAACCCACCTCATATGTCTCTAGTTCAACTTATTCTGACTACCGGTATAGTGTAATACTTTATGATTGGTGTACAAACTAAAATCCTTAGGCATAAAATAATATCTCAATTTTTTTAGAGCTTCAACAATAACATAAAATTCTTGATCATAGACTGAATACTTCCTCTTACCATCATTCAATTTTTCACCATAAAAAGCAATAGGTTTACCTTCTTGACTCCATATTTCTTTGACTGCACTTCCACTTGCATTACAATCAACTTGAAATACCTTAGATAAATCAGGTAAAGCTAGTACCAATAATTTAGCTACCTTCTTCTTAAAGGCCTCAAAACTTCTATCAACTCCATGTGTCCACTTGAAATCTTTCTTGTATCCTCTCATCATATTTGTCATAGCATTACAAATAGAACTAAAATCCCTTATGAACTTTTGGTAGAAACTTTCCAATCCATGAAAAGATCTAACTTCTCTATAATTATCAGGCATAGGCCATTCCAAAATTTCTCTAACTTTGTTAGGATCCATCTTCAAGCCTTCAGGTAAAATCACAAAACCCAAGTATACTATCTCTTCCTTAATGAAAGAGAATTTCTTCAAGTTAATCAATGACTTTTTCTATTTCAATGTCTACAATAGTTATCTTAGATACAAAAAATGATCTTCCTCACTCCTACTAACTATCAGAATGTCATCCAAATAAACAATCACAAACCTACCCAATAATTTCTTTAAGACCTCATTCATCAACCTCATAAAAGTATTAGGTTCATTAGTCAAACCAAAATCCATAACCAACCACTCATACAAACCTTCTCAAGTCTTGAAATAATTCTTCCATTCATCTCCTTCTCTGATTCTGATACGATGATAAAAAATCTTCAAATAAATCTTAGTAAAGTATTTTTCTCCAGTTAAACAATCCATGATATCGTCAATCCTAGGAAATGGAAACTAGTATTTCACTATGATCTGATTTATAGCTTTTGAATTTGTATACATCTTTGATTATCCACTCTTCTTAGGTGCCAACACAATTGGTACTAGATAGACTAAAAAATTCTCTTATCAAAACCCTTCTTCAACAATTCTTGAACTTTTATATTCAATTCTTCATTCTCCCCAGGTGTCAAATGGTGAGGTACCTTATTAGGTAAACTACCTCCTAGTATTAGATCCATGCAATGAATGATGCTTCTAATAGGAGGTAACCCATCTGGTATATGATTTGAAATGATATCTTGAAATTTTGTCAATAATTCTTTAACTTCTAATGGTGAATAATCCTTTGTCTTTACAACTAGTCTATCAGGAATCAAAGCATGTCACACATCATTCTTCTTCAATCCCTTTATGAACTTATTTTCTTCAAATAAGAAAAATCTAATAGTGTTGAAATTATCACTCTTATATTCTTCCACTAGAGGTAACAAACCTTGTTTCTTCCCATAAGCCACAATAGTATACCTATTCAATATACCATCATGTATAGATTATCTATCATACTTCCATGGTCTACCCAAAAATATGTGACAACAATCCATCGATATAATATCAACAAAAAATTCATTATGATAGTTTCCAATCTTAAATTTCACAAGACATTGTTCACCTACCAGAGGTTTATGCTCATCCTTAAGCTTCATCCTTGGTAACTAAATTTTTTTAACAAGCTCTTTTGATGCCAAATTCTCCAAACTTTCACTCTCAATGATCGCCTTAAAAAAATTTCTAGAAAATTTACATATGGTTTTGAATAAGCCCCTCCTTAGTGGGTCATCTTTAGTTCCTTCATTCCATACAACTCTTCTAATCATCAAATTTTCACCACCTTCCAGTTTGTTCATTGAATTGGGTGAATCTTCCTGCATAAGTGCATTCCTTCTATTGCTACCAATTTTCTTACACTCAAATGCCCTATGTCATTCTTCACCACACTTGAAACAAGATCCCTTAAACTAGGTTTTTTTTCTCCTTTATGATCATTACCTCTAGAGTAACTATCTCTTGCATAACCTCATCTTCCTTGGTATGAAATTTCTCCTTTCCATTCTAATTTACTTTTATCCTAATTTTCTTATCTTGATCATATCTACTACTTTATCCATAAGATTTACCTTTTCCTCTAGAAAATATACCACCTCTGCCTCTCTTTCTCTATTCTTTCCTTTTGTTTAGCTTCTCGTCTACCCTTAATGAAAATTGATAGAATTTATCAATGCTATTCATCTTGACCAAAGTGATTTCATCTTTTATAGAAGTTCACAATCCATTTAGGTACTTTTAAACTCTTTCAACTTCATCATCCATATGTCCTAATTTGATATCCAATCTATAGGACTCTTCAGTATATTCTTTTGCAGTTATGTCCCTTTGTTTCAAAATTTTGATTCTTCTCAAAAAACTAACTTGATAGTCACCCGATAGTAATTTACCCTTTAATTTGTTTACCATCTTATCCCATACCTTGATGTTTTCCTTTTCTTTTCTTTATCGATCAGGCTACACATGTTCCCACCATAAATATGCATGTACTTTCAATTTTGTACCAAAAAAATTCACCTTCTTATCTACCGATGTACCTTCATATTTAAATTTATATCCATTTCATAGGTCCAGCCAAAAATTTCATCCGAATCTAAATTTCCATTATGTTCAGGAGGATTGAAATGTGGTTTTGCATTCATACTTGTTAAATATCTTAGGAATCTTTCTCTTCCTTGTTCAAGAACATGGGTTTGTTCTACTCCTTCTACTTCTTTGGCTCCATCTTCACTAACATATTCAATAGGTCTTCCTCTTCTTTGCGCTATGTAAATACCTTCAATCCTAGAATAGATTTGTCTTGACATATCTAACACATCAAGATCAACATCTCTCCTTCCATGAACCATGTTCACAACCCTTTGCAATTATAGGCCAAACTAAAATCTTCCACCCTACAACCAATCCAACTAGGGCTTGTAACCAATAAAACCTACCTTGATACCACCTGATGCAGTGCCAACATGGGAGAATCCCCAAAGGATATGTGTAACCTCACAGATAATATTAACACATGAAAGAAATAATAAAAAAGTAGAGAGAGAATGCATGATCCAATGTATTCATTCAAAGATCAAGCACCATACATGTCGGTCTATCAGGCCTTCCTGGTTATGGCCATATATAAGAGAAGAATCTCGGATCCAAATTCTAATTTGGAAAATTCTTAGATCTATGTTCCATGAAGAAACTAGTACCATTCAAGTTACATCCAATTATTAGATATAGGTAGTGCCTCTAAAGGTCAACCAAGAGAAAATTACATTATAACTAAAGGGCATGTTTTTAGTAAACACTTGCAAAGAGATTTATATGATATGATAGATGCTTGGATTCAAACTTGTAATGTCTTTCCTTATCATCCTCATGGTTCTATATCCTTTCCTGTAGAGATTTGTGGTAAATTTGTGGATACTACCTTTGTTTTCAACTCTAGTTCTTATCAATTTCAATTTAAGCTTAGTTTTCCTTTGTTGTCATCCATGCAATCCATAGTTTCTCCTATCCATAAACTCCTTAAGTTCTCCCATGATGGTGAGATCAAGACCATTAACCATAGTCTTTACCATCCTTCTACACATTGAGACTATGTTGAACTTGATTTCTTTTGGTCTTCTTTACCTACGACACCTCCAACCCATCATGATTACCTCTTTCAATCTTATCAAACCTTTAAACATAGAAATATATCTGAATTGAGTTTACCCAAGCTTGATCCTTCTCATGGTCTTTTACCTACTCCAGCAATTTCTCCTTTGTCTGATTCTTTGACTTCTATTAAGAAACCTCTTACTCCTATCTTTCAACCTAGTGTGGCTCCTTCAGTTCCCCCGCCACAGGGAGAAAAAGAGCTGATTTTGATTGATCCCACCCTGCCTCCTCTCTCTAGTAAGAAAAATGTAACCAACACGCACGTGACCATCAAAAGAAACATCAAGATAAAGCCAAGGCACATGAACATGATTTCCAAAACATTTTACTTTCCTTTGACCAGCCCATGCTTGAGCATGTGGAGGAAGTTAATAATCATAATACTATTCAAATGGATAAACATGATCATTCTATTTATATTTTGGATTATATTGTCATTAATATTGATTAAGAAGATACTCTTTATGATCCTATTAATGCTAAAAATGATATACATACTAGTGATTGTGATAAATATGAGCCTATTGATCTTGATAATGATTTTCCTAACATGCTTTCAAAATAGTTATCAATCACTCCTAGCATCGAACAAAGTGACCCATAACATGATCCTTATTTGGAACTTGTAATTCTTCCTACTATGTTGGATGTTTCTCCTCTTGCAAGTTTCCCACCTCCCTTGAATGATATAGACCAAGATGAGTGGGGGAGGGGGGGGGGGGGGCAAGAGATGCACTTGATTTTATTCTATTGCATGGTATTCTTTGTGTGTTTTCATGTCATATTGGGTTTCCCCTATGATGTGTTGCATGTTATATATTTTTTTTAGATTTCTTTAAATGATTTTTGTTGATGCATTAGCACAAGCATTAAGTATACAAGCATTCATATTCCAATATTAGTCACATTTTCACCACTGTATACAGATAGTTTACAAGATTGAGGAGTTAACTTTCTATGAACAGGGGGAAGATGAAAGGAGTAGACTACTAAAAAATAAAACTAAAAAAAAGGCGATGAGCCAGAACATTCTACTATTAGATTGATATTCCTAGTAATAAAAAGACATAACCATTCAGATTTGAATGTAAAAGTTACTATTCCATAATTTGGCATAGTATACCAAAATCCCGTGATAGTTGAAATGAGAACAAGTTAACCAAATCCTAGACATAGGTTAAAACACTTATATCACTTAATGGGTGCATTTGTAAAAGTTGAGAAATCGTAAATACATTCAATCTATCCTAATCATCAATTTATTCTTGATAACAACACAGAAATGGAACACTTTGTACAACTCAATTACTTTTAATTAGAGGTTTTTACAAAATGATCCACCAATATAAGAAATTTCATAACACACATACTAGTGTCTTATAAGACAACCAATACTTTGAAATGACACATATTTTAACTATATTTAGTATTAACCAAAATGTAAAAGGCTTAGTCGAATACAATCAACTTCTTATTAATATAAAAGTAAACATAAATGAAGTATGTATCTATGGCATCCTATAATTATGTCACGAACAAAAATTATTTCTCATTAAAAACATCAGTCTCTATATCTGAATATTACAAATTTCTACCCCTTTGAAAGAACTAAATTCCACCATTTATAAGAAAATCCCAGAATAAGAAAATATGGCCCTTAATAAATTTCATATGTGTCAAAGACAATCACCTAGAAACATAATTATTTTGGCCTTCAAGGAAACTGTCATTGGCATGCTGGCAAATGAAAAATGTTTTACACTTAATGCATGTCCAAAAGAATAAAATCTGGTTATATGCAATCATCAACCACTCTATGAGATGAAACAACCTCATTCAAAAATTCACCATTGCACGTTCCATCGTGATATAGATTCTAGAAAGAGAAACCCTCTTCTATTCCTCTAGAGTTCAATGGGCATGGCATGTGTCCACCAAGAGAAAATACCATGAAAAAGAAATTAAAAGGGTCTATGCCAAAGAGATCTTTGACACATAATAAATCCCAAGGGATGAATACTTCATGAATATAGGGCGTTCAAATCCCAAAGGCTCTGGAAACATCAAAAAGAGAAGGAGAAGGAGAGAAAACCATTAGAGTATGGCTAGGGAAGACTATAAAGGATCCCATTCTTCATTACTTGGAAAATTGTGGAGTTGGAAATCCTAGAAGGCATTGTAGAGTTCTATCTTCTCTCCAAATGTGAAGATAATCAAGCTACCCCTAGCCATATCCAAGTTGGACTGAACCAAAGCCATAGGATCTAGAATTTCCCTAACCTAAGTGGCTTAGAGCTGAGGTCCTAGAATATACACATAAGAGTGATCTTGTCATTTCTACTACATCAATTTCCTAACTTTCGCTTCTTCTAACAATGATCCATCTCACCTAAAGGGTGAAGGAATGTTGTGATTGTATAAATCCATCATTTTTTCTGCTTTTCTATATGATGGAAGACTTTAACCTTTCAAGGCACTCTCTGGCATAGGCAATTTCTTCTCCTTGATGAATTATCCAACCTTTACTTCTACAAGTCTTCTATCTATCATCCTAGGTGATGAAATGATGCCATCATTAGTTTCATATAATTTTTTAATTAGGTTCTTCACTTCTATTATGATAGAAGTGATCTCTTACTAGGTTGCATCCAATATAGTCTCCACCTCAGAACTTAACTATGCAACATCAACCACAAACTTGAAAATTGGAATTAATCCTAGCACAAACTCCTTAATTCTATCATTGAAGAAAATATATAGATGTTACACAAGTACTATACAAATTGCTAAGATTGGGACCATGACGGGGAGCTTTAATTGACTGATTTGATCATGTTGAATCCTAATGACCTCTTCTTACTACTTAAAAAACAACTGTGTATCTAGTAATATTTGTTGGCACTTGGAAAACTCATCTCTATGTGTCATGACATCCAACACATTTTGAGTATTTTATTTCTCTATTGGTAGTGCGTCCTTCAGTATTTCAAATTTAGCTTGGAATTGTAGCTCCTTTTTTCATAGATCCTACTTCATGTGTGCTCATTTAGCTATGATGGTTACTAAATCCATGGTCAACCTCCTCAGTGGTTTTCTTTTGGAGATCCTTTTGGAGTGTTGTAATATTTTTTTAGAGAGATTCAATCTATACATTGAAGTTTTTCACTATGATTTTTGTATTTTTCATGTTCTTTAGCCTCTTCTCTAGCTTCTAGGTGAGCTTCAAATAATCATCAAACACCAATGTTTGATATTCTTACACCAGTTCCACCTTGTCTCAAGGCTTTGCATGATTGAGTTTCAATGAAATTGTGTAGGATTCATACTCCTCAGCAAGCATTATTTGACTTTGGACCTTCCCTTGTACATTAAGGAATCTCAACATGATAGTGAACACTCTACTTTTTTCATCATATAAGGAGGTGTGATTAGTAGTGGTAGGTTGGTTATCTTTCGTATCTTTCACTTTTTTGTCCCTAACTAGTTCATCTTGCTTGGAATTACTAAAATAGGTTTCTATAATATTGTGGGAATTCTCTCCTACCTAGCAACTGGATAACCAGAAGGAGGGATTAGGGGGATGATTACTAAGGTCAATTTAGTATGGGCACCTTGGGAAATTGACAATAGGGAACTCATGATGAAAGGATAAAATGCATGGATCATTTTGGAACCAAGAGTGGAAAAGATAGTAGATTAAGAGGGAGTTTGGATTTATAGTAGGGGTGGACACACCTTGAGAAAAGGAGATAGAAGGCCTAATTTCTGAAGAAATTAAAAATTTGGAAGCGAGGAGGGAAAGATAGAAACTATCATGCCCATCAAATTAAAATCTAAAAACACACCAATTTTTTTTTTTTTAAGGAGATAATAAGTCCAAGCTATTGTTACGGGTTATCGGGTGTCACTGACAATAGTTCATAAAGGGTCCGAAGAACCAATTCTTTACAACGTTGGTTCCCAAGGGTTACTAGCTGATTAAGTTTTAACAAGGGATTCTATCTAGGTGGGAAGTTGTAATTTAAAGTTTGCCTAACATTAGAGTTTGTTTATGAGGGTACCACATTTAATTTCAACTATATTGTTATCGAACAAAAGAGTTTATAGACAAAATTGTGCTATGCTAGGTCATAGGGTTCAATTCATAAATAGTCATGTTACTATAACAAATGAATATTTAATAACCAACATATTGGCTAGACCAATTCGATGTTTGAGAAATTAAGTTACATTTTATTTTAAAAACATTAGCCCATTTTGTTCATCCCTAAATGCATCATTAAAAGACAACATATTATACAATTTTTTCTTTTACAATGTTGATTTGTACTAATTATTATTGTGTTTGATAAGCATTAAACATCGTTATAATGGTTAGCATATAATAAAGTATTAAGTGGCACTAACTAAATTAGTTACCATTTAATACATTTATTAGTGTACAAAAGTATTTAATTAAAGGCCTAAATTTAGTGATTACCCTATAATCCCAATTTAATACTCACTAATAATAATTTACTAAATTATAATTGTATTAATTAACCCAATTATTAAATAATATTAATTATAAATTATTAAATAATTATTCAATAATTATTATTAAATATAAATTATTAACTATTATACAACAAATAATATTAAAATAATTAACAAATAAATTAATAAAGATTATTTATTTCAATTAGTAGAATTTCTATTATTTATTAACATGATATTCATTATATAATAAAACAACTCACTTAATTCCTAAGCTATCTTATTATCTACAAACCTACTCATTAACCTAAACATTCTACCTAACCTACTCATCATAACCTAGTCTCCCATCACAACCCCTACAAGGCTAGGGTGTGAAAACCAAGGCCAAGGGAGCTAGCAAAAAGGTGGGGAGCAAGTTTGGAGGCCCCAAAAAAACTTGCGCCCAAGACTTAGTATGTATTAAGTCTTCCAACAAGGCCAACGCATAAAGGAGTGGAGTGATTGAGGGGACATGGGGATTTGGGCCCCACTCCATTCCTCTCCCAAATGCCAAGAAGAAGCTAACTCACGTAGGGCTGGAAAAAGGTAAGAAATAAGTCAAAAATAAAGCAACCAGGACATAGGATTATCTAGTGCATTAAAGACAAATGCAGGACATAATTTATTATATGAAAGGTGTGGTCTCCCATGCTCTACGCCCCTTTTGGGAAGTAATGAAGGTGTGGGGTAAGACTTAATATTTTATTGTTTAGAAAATTAAATAGATAAATTTTATTATTATAATAATGTCTATGGCATGGATTTGTATGGGATTTTTTTTTCCCATACAAAATCCAAAGACCTGTAGGTCTTCATTTGCCCATTCATTTAAATTTGTATGAGAAATTTTATTTTCTCTACACATCTACATGGTTTATATTTTTGCTTATTTGGTTTAGGTACATTATATATGATAAAGTTGGTATATCAATTTATCTAATTATAGCATATGGTCTTCTGTGGAAAAGAATCTAATGATCTAAATTAATCAATATACACAACTAAGTTGATTTCTTCTTACACAAATACAATATCAAGCTATCAATTAAAAATTTGCAAGGATAGAGAGGGATATAGATTAATCCTTTGTTGTAAATCTATTAACACTTACATACAATGATCTTACTATAATGTTTTGATAACTCTCTTTTTTTTTCATTTTCTAAAGCCTTATCAATACAATATAAATGCCATTATTCAAGAGAGAAAGATTACTCTACATTTCTCTACATACGTTAACAAACCTCTATAAAGTCAAGAAATGAAACATAATTTTACCATCCTTATATTGATATCTACTTGAACATTCATTGCATCATTCTTTGAACAACATTTCAATTATATCAAAAAATATGATAACACAACAACACTACAATGCAAATACATTTCTTGGAGTGATAGCTCCATGACCAATTACATTGAGCTCGTGGATATCATCAAGATATCCTTATAAGGACTTAATACACATTGCAAGGATGATACAACACAAACTAAGAAATCAATATCAGATTTCTTCAAGAATCCTTCTCCAACATGAAGACTTCTTTGGCTTCCATAACCTGCAAAACAAAATTCATAGGCCAAGTAGTGCTCACCTCCCAACCTAGGCTTCTACGAAGCCACCCCCGAGCTAGGGGAACCATCACAAGAGAAGGGGAAAACACTCATGCAAAACTACAACACAACATCATAAAGACAATTACAAGAAGACTCCCTTCCAAGATTTTCACAAAGAGTCAAGAAAAATGACGCAAATAGGGTGAAGGTGGAACCAAATCCAAGAGGAGAAGCTCATCTCTTGATGAGAGCTAACCCATCACTTGGCTTCCTCATCAAAAATCTCTCTCCACAACACAATTTCTACAACTCCTTATGACCCCCAAAATACAAGCATAAAATAGAGATGGCTACATTGAGCCCATACTTCCATGTTGCATCCCTCTCCTATCCAAGGAGAGACTCTACACTCTTGAATGTCCCCATAAGCCCTTCACCCTCAAGGCTAATCTTCCCTCCCAAGGGTGAGTATCACCTTGAGAATTCCCTAACAAAAATACTACAAACACATTCATAGAAAGCTTCAAGAAACAAAAATAACACTTCACATTCACAATGCTAAGATAACCATGAACACAACAAGCTCATGAATCCCATAGCATACACAAAGACTACATTATCAAGAAAACAATACAACAAAGACATATGAATAACAAATCCTTGATTGCTACAACATAACAAGCTCTCAACATTTACACTACAAGAAAGAATATCTATATTATGCATTCAAACAACTAACATACAAGAGAGCTTTTTCTCTCAATATGAAAACTAGAAACAAAACAACAAAGTGAAGAAGGCTACCAACCTTGATCCAAGAAAAAGGAAGATAATTGATGAAGAGCAATCCACTTTCCAAGGTTCTCCAAAACTAGTTGGGTCTCCAAAACTAGAGAGTGGGTGTCAACCCAATACCTTCCCCAAAACTCCTACTAAAAGGGATTTTTCACCAAACCCTCATTAATGGGTAATTGTTCATGGAGTTCTTCCATCTCTCCTTGTCTCCCTTAATAAATGAGGTGGAGACCAAGAATGTCATAGAGGTATGGGTTTGACGTCCTTGCCATCCCTTCATTTTCGAAATTTTCTTTGAGGGGTACTTTTCAAGGTCCATAAATGAGTTATGGGCCTAATTTTGACAAAATTTAAACTCCCATACCATGGTACATCTAGTGGGGTGGCTAAAAGGGACCCTAATTACACCCTAAGGGCTCATTTAACCTTCCTAAACTACACTAGAAATCTGGTTTCGGGTTCAAACATGATTGACCTTTTCTAAGGCTTCCTAATCAAGGTTTTACAAGGAAAATCCTAAAGGTGGTACCATCTTAGATTGATGACATCAAATCACAAGTGGAAATGTGATGGCCTTAAGCACATACACATGTGTCAAGTGACACAAACACAAAAAGACACTTCACAAGCCATGCGGCATATCCACTTGGACATTCCTAAATGTAAATAACAATTACAATTACAATAAATTAATTACACTCATGCATCAAACTTTTACAAATAAGAAACATCACAACGAGGTTATTGGCTTCTCACTAGAAGCAACCTTGGTTCAAATGGATTTAACATAGGTCTCTGTGATGATTCCCTGAATTTACCCTAGCCTATCTCCCTGCACACTCAAATCCAATATCAGTAGTCCAAAGAAATAAAACATGTAAATTCATAACATTATTAATCAAATAATTCTCAAACAATGATTCATAACTAAGTAACATAAATCTCATCCTGGATATATATAATTCATCACTAAATTCACTAGAAACATAATCATTGCATATAAAATTCAATTTCAATTAAACATCATCATGATAATGTATCCATTCATTAAATCCATTTAATAGGGTTCCATATAGATAAAACAATTTTTGAAAATAACATAACTGAATGTGCAACTAAAATCTAAGGTGATAAGCCATAACATAAAGTATCAGTAAAATCCATAACATCAAAATATAATCATAAAATATGTCTATCTCATATGTAGAACTGAATGGCTATGATAGGCTCAGGGTGAGGCCTCACATCCTCCCCCCCTAGGCATGAACTTCCTCCTGGAGTTCATCAAAAAGATGGGGATACTGTGCTCTCATCTGCGCTACATCCTCCCATGATGTCATAACCTCATCATAGCAATCCCACTGGACCCTAACTTGGTCTAGCTCTCGGCCTCAAAGTGCTAGTGTCCGACGAGCCAAAATGCAGATTGGCTCCAAAGCCAACTGACCGTCTGACTCCACCTAAAAGGCATCCCAATCTATGATATGAGTCTTATCAAAAATATACTTTCTCAACACTGACACATGAAAAACATCGTGGATGCGTGACAGGCTCGGTGGCAAAGCAAGACGATAGGCGACAGGACCTATCTGCTCAATAATCTCAAAAGGGCCAACAAATCTAGGTGCAAGCTTAGAGCCCTTTCCAAATCAAATTGGACTCTTATGAGGTCGCACTCTCAAAAAGACCCTATCTCCAACCTGATAACTATGATCCTCCCTCTTGGCATCTGCATACTTCTTCTACCTATCATGTACCTCCTTGAGACATTGTCTGATCAATGTCACCTGTTGCTCTAACTCTCACACTAACTTAGGACCTAAAACAACTCTATCCTCAATACGGTCCCAACTCAAAGGTGTTTTACATGGTCTACCATATAATGCCTGATAGGGAGGCATAACTAGAGAAGTGTGATGCCCATTATTGTAGGCAAACTCCACCAAATGAAGGTACTCCTCCCACCTAGTCTGATGATCTATGACATACATGCGAAGCATATCCTCCAATACCTGATTTACCCTCTTTGTCTGACCATTGGTCTCTGGGTTATAAGCGGTGCTAAAATTCAGCTTAGTGCCCAAAGCTATCTATAATCCTCTCCAAAAGGATGATGTGAAGAGAGAATCCTGATCAGAAATAATCTTACGGGGTATACCATGAAGTCTAACAATGTCCTGCAAGAAGACCTATGCTACTGCTGGGGCTGTAAAAGTGGTTCAAACGAGTGAAAAGTGGGCTACTTTGGTCAGCTTGTCAACTATCACCATGATGGCATCATGGCATCGTGATGATCTTAATCCTTTGTTGTAAATCTATTAACACTTACATACAATGATCTTACTATAATGTTTTGATAACTCTCTTTTTTTTTCATTTTCTAAAGCCTTATCAATACAATATAAATGCCATTATTCAAGAGAGAAAGATTACTCTACATTCCTCTACATAAGTTAACAAACCTCTATAAAGTCAAGAAATGAAACACAATTTTACCATCCTTATATTGATATCTACTTGAACATTCATAGCATCATTCTTTGAACAACATTTCAATTATATCAAAAAATATGATAACACAACAACACTACGATGCAAATACATTTCTTGGAGTGATAGCTCCATGACCAATTACATTGAGCTCTTGGATATCATCAAGATATCCTTATAAGGACTTAATACACATTGCAAGGACCATACAACACAAACTAAGAAATCATTATCAGATTTCTTCAAGAATCCTTCTCCAACATGAAGACTTCTTTGGCTTCCATAACCTGCGAAACAAAATTCATAGGCCAAGGAGTGCTCACCTCCCAACCTAGGCTTCTACAAAGCCACCCCCAAGCTAGGGGAACCATCACAAGAGAAGGGGAAAACACTCATGCAAAACTACAACACAATATCATAAAGAAGATTAAAAGAAGATTCTCTTCCAAAATTTTTACAAAGAGTCAAGAAAAATGACTCAAATAGGGTGAAGGTGGAGCCAAATCCAAGAGGAGACTCTCATCTCTTGATGAGACCTAAGCCATCACTTGGCTTCCTCATCAAAAATCTCTCTCCACAACATAATTTCTACAACTCCTTATGACCCCCAAAATACAAGCATAAAATAGAGATGGCTACATTGAGCCCATAATTCCATGTTGCATCCCTCTCCTATCCAAGGAGAGACTCTACAATCTTTAATGTCCCCATAAGCCCTTCACCCTCAAGGCTACTCTTCCCTCCCAAGGGTGAGTATGGCCTTGAGAACTCCCTCAAAAAAATACTACAAACACATTCATAGAAAGCTTCAAGAAACAAAAATAACACTTCACATTCACAATGCTAAGAGAACCATGAACACAACAAGCTCATGAATCCCATAGCATACACAAAGACTACATTATCAAGAAAACAATACAAAAAAGACATATGAATAACAAATCCTCGATTGCTAAAACATAACAAGCTCTCAACATTTACACTACAAGAAAGAATATCTATATTATGCATTCAAACAACTAACATACAAGAGAGCTTTTTCTCTCAACATGAAAACTAGAAACAAAACAACAAAGTGAAGAAGGCTACCAACCTTGATCCAAGCAAAAGGAAGATAATTGATGAAGAGCAATCCACTTTCCAAGGTTCTCCAAAACTAGTTGGGTCTCCAAAACTAGAGAGTGGGTGTCAACCCAATACCTTCCCCAAAACTCCTACTAAAAGGGATTTTTCACCAAACCCTCATTAATGGGTAATTGTTCATGGAGTTCTTCCATCTCTCCTTGTCTCCCTTAATAAATGAGGTGGAGACCAAGAATGTGAAAGAGGTATGGGTTTGACCTCCTTACCATCCCTTCAGTTTCGAAATTTTCTATGAGGGGTACTTTTCAAGGTCCATAAATGAGTTATGGGCCTAATTTTGACAAAATTTAAACTCCCATACCATGGTACATCTAGTGGGGTGGCTAAAAGGGACCCTAATTACACCCTAAGGGCTCATTTAACCTTCCTAAACTACACTAGAAATCTGATTTCGGGTTCAAACATGATTGACCTTTTCTAAGGCTTCCTAATCAAGGTTTTACAAGGAAAATCCTAAAGGTGGTACCATCTTAGATTGATGACATCAAATCAAAGGTGGACATGTCATGGCTTTAAGTACATACACATGTGTCAAGTGACACAAACACAAAAAGACACTTCACAAGCCATGTGGCATATCCACTTGAGCATTCCTAAACATAAATAACAATTACAATTACAATAAATCAATTACACCCATGCATCAAACTTTTACAAATAAGAAACATCACAACGAGGTTATTGGCTTCTCACTAGAAGCAACCTTGGTTCAAACAGATTTAACATAGGTCTCTGTGATGATTCCCTGAATTTATCCTAGCCTATCTCCCTGCACACTCAAATCCAATATCAGTAGTCCAAGGAAATAAAACATGTAAATTCATAACATTATTAATCAAATAATTCTCAAACAATCATTCATAACTAAGTAACATAAATCTCATCCTGGATATATATAATTCATCACTAAATTCACTAGAAACATAATCATTGCATATAAAATTCAATTGCAATTAAACATCATCATGATAATGTATCCATTCATTAAATCCACTTAATACAGTTCCATATAGATAAAACAATCTCCTCAAAATAACATAACTGAATGTGCAACTAAAATCTAAGGTGATAAGCCATAACATAAAGTATCAACAAAATCCATAACATCAAAATATAATCATAAAATATGTCTATCTCATATGTAGAACTGAATGGCTATGATAGGTTCAGGGTGAGGCCTCACATCCTCCCCCCCTAGGCATGAACTTCCTCCTGGAGTTCATCAAAAAGATGGGGATACTGTGCTCTCATCTGCGCTGCGTCCTCCCATGATGTCATAACCTCATCATAGCAATCCCACTGGACCCTAACTTGGTCCAACTCTCGGCCTCAAAGTGCTAGGGTCTGACGAGCCAAAATGCGGATTGGCTCCAAAGCCAACTGACCGTCTGACTCCACCTGCAAGGCATCCCAATCTATGATATGAGTCTCATAAAAAATATACTTTCTCAACACTGACACATGAAAAACATCGTATCAGTAAAATCAGTAAAATATTAGTAAAATCCATAACATCAAAATATAATCATAAAATATGTCTATCTCATATGCAGAACTGAATGGCTATGATAGCCTCAGGGTGAAACTTACTTGGATAACTAGCGATGGTGACATGATATCTTCTTGCATTGCAACTAGCCTGAGTTCCTCCTCCACTTCCTCCTTCGACTATTGTAATCTGTGTTTATGTACTTTTTTTCTTCTCTTCATAGGAGGATAATTGTGTTTCATGTATCTTCTCATTCTAGTTATAAATTATTGTGCATATAATGTTCTTGACTCTATTGGCTTGGACACCCTTATTTATTGATATTTCTCATTTTCCCTTCATGGTGCTACTTCCTCCATGGGTTTCTTCATTTTTTATACTAGCACTACTTGTCTCCCTTGAGGAGGGTTATAATCACAAGGGATGGATTCTTCCTATTCTAGACATCTAGAGCTAGAGGCTTTATTGTGCTTAGCATGCCACTTTTCTCCAAATATCCCATTTAAATTGATATCATTAAAATGAACACATCATTTCTTATATTTGTGCCAATAAATAAAAAAGGAAGTGAACCTGTCTTCTGACCAAACCTTGTCTCTCAAAATTTTGTTTAAGTTTAGGGATATTTTGATGGCAGGATCATAGGTGGCCTGCACCTCATAAAAATTCAGGCAAGATGGATTGAAACCAACATGCTAAGAGGATAGATTAATAAAATCATTTTTTGATGGCTAAACAAGGCTCTCCCCCACATCCTAATATGGCCAGGATTGGTGAATAAAAACATTGAAATTTTTTGGCAGACACCTATTTGGGTCAAAATCTCAAGAATCATAGAGAAAGAGAAGATCAAGTTGAGCCAACATTGACCTTAGTCAATGATCATCTTTCTGCTTGTCTAGGTCATACCACAAAAAATAATTTGGCAATTTATACATCATTATCTTACTCTTCCCTGAATCCATCCTCTCATCAACTATAGAAAACTTCATGCAAAATTCTAGGGCCAAGACTCTGTCATGAAAAAAAGTATGGAGCAAGAAACATTTCTCTATGAAACCATGAGCTCTGAGAATGGTAAAATTAGTTCCTTAGAACCAATCCACCTGAAGTTGAAATCTTTGTAACCAACTTATCTGAGCCATAGTGAGTCTACCATCATCAAACTAGTCTTGAAGGGCATACATGGCGGGCCTTAGGAATTGTACTAGTAGGAAGGGATCATAATAATTTAGCTTATTCAAAATTGACGTCCAAATAAAGATAGGATTTTTTCATTCAGTTATATTTATCATGACAAGATTTACAAGTTTCGAAAAGAAACCAACATTTTCATATAAAATATATGTGGACCAGAAGAGATGGGTGCTTCAAAATAGGAGAGATTTGGAAATCCTAGAGGTGATGTGTTACGCCCTCTACAATAGCATTAATGAAATTTAACCACATATTAAGGCATGATGGTGACTACAAATGATCCACCATGGCCACATAGAACTCCTCTACTATGTTGTCGCCCTCCATTCTAAAAAAGAAAGCCAACATAGAGAAAATGTCTCTCAAAACACCTTTAAAAACCAAAAAATGCATGGCAAACCTTGGCTCGATAGAGATCCCGATTTCATTCTTGTTCAAAGAAGTCTCATGAGTTGGGTGCCTGAGTCCATTCATATTCAAGACTTTCTTTATCAAAAGGCACAATGTTCTTTGGATCACATGGAATGCAACACATACTTCTCACAAAATCTAGGCTTATAACAACCTTCAGCTCGCAATGTTGGATGATGCCAATCTCTGCATTAAAATGTCTTTCTAGTGCTTCAATTAATTCTGGGCATGGGTAAAGATTGGGCACCATGCATTGGGGCAAGCTGCAATACCAAACTTTGACAACTTTGGTACACTTAGGATTATTCTTCCTTTGCAATGCCCCCTCTCGAAGGCCTCTAGTATTCATCACTAATAGTGGATCCTGCATATCATATGCAGGGTCTTTAACCATCACATGATCTTTGGTGATCTCTATTTTTGCAACTTTTTAACCATCACATGATCTTTGGTAAAGACAAGAAGATACATGTCCCTTCATGGGACATGTATCTAGTTTAATGTTAATCATTTATTTATTATTATAATGTCTATATAGTTAATTATTAAATTAGATTAATGAATAGACATGTCCCATGAAGGGACATGTATCTTCTTGTCTTTACCATGTATATATTCAAGAGATCTATGCATTTGGAAAACACATACTTTTATGGTAGTACTATTACATTTGCAGTGATTTGGAACTTAATAGATACCACCAACTATGCATACACATAAAAGCTTACAAAATAAATAGATCTCTTGAATATATACATGGTAAAGACAAGAAGATACATGTCCCTTCATGGGACATGTCTATTCATTAATCTAATTTAATAATTAACTATATAGACATTATAATAATAAATAAATGATTAACATTACAAACACACACACACACACACACACACACACACACACACACACACACATATATATGGGTAAAAGCACAATAAGTTGTCACCCTTTTACAAAGGAAAACACTGACAAAATCAAAGTTGTTCAACTTCAATAGTATAAAAATGACATTTATGTTTGGAATTTGAAGATGATATAAACTAATTAAATGTGATAAAATGCATGAAGTTTATGATTAATATTTTTAATAATTATTTTAAATAAGAATTGATATGTTTTTTTAATTTTTAAAGATGATTTTTTTAGTTGCTAAAACTGCTAAAAATTAGGGGTCTAGTTCCCACCAAAAAATTATAAGTAAATAAATATTTTTTTACCTAATTTCAAAATATGTCATAGATGACATATAAAGCTATTGCATGAAGAAATAAAAATTGGTTTGTGACCTATATAAATTCTCTTTTATAACAATTCAAATTCCAACACACTGAAATCGATAGTTTTCATCTCACAACATATTTTTCATAACAAATCTATCCTTATATATATATATATATATATATACATATATATATATATATATACATATATATATATATATACATATATATATATATATATATACATATATATATATATACATATATATACATATATACATATATATACATATATATACATATATATATATATATATATATATATATATATATATATATATATATATATATATATATATATATATATATATATATATATATATATATATATATATATATATATATATACATACATCTATACATACATAGGAATCTCTCCTCTAGTGCACCATATGTTTTTCAAATTTATTTAATATGATTTACTATTTTTTCTTTCTTTGAATCAACATCTCCTTGACTATTAAAATACCTACTTGCAATATTTTTTAATTACAATAAACTATGTCTAATTAAAACACTATAAAATCTATATGAGGATATTCTTGACTCTGATCTTTACAAAAGGGTATTTTTTATTTATTTTTAAATATCATTAAAAAGATTAAGAGTTATTGAAGCACCAATTTTCTGAAATAATTTTATTTTTATGGTAATTGGACCCAAAGTGGTATACAATATGCATTTAATAGATATTTCCAATTAGAAAAGTTAAAGCACTTATCTAACTTAGCTAGAATGAATCTAGCTAGACTATATGCTTGACCAAAATTAATTTTTAGTTAGAAATACTAAAATTTAGATGTGTTGTTAAGTTAGCCTAAAAGGTGACACCTGATTGTGCTTTGATATATATATATATATATATATATATATATATATCATTTCTCATAATTTATTATATATTGATGCAGAAGGATCTCGGGTCCTTCACAATCCTATGTCACTAAAAAGAATTTGGAGTTTTTTCTGTGTTGCTCAGTTTCTACTTTAACTGAGTTGGTCGGTTTCCTTCGGTTACTGAGTGTGATTAGTTCTCTCCTGGGCAGTTGGTTATTCACTAGCGCTCGACATTGCTTGTCTGTTGCTTGGTTATCTTGCTTACCGACGGGTCTAACTTTATTTCCTTTTGCGGCTGACTTGTGCATTTATATTGGATCATAGATTTAATGTTGGAATCCATCATTGGGAAGCATGTGGTCCCAGATTTGACTGTTACTTCCATTGATTGTGGATCTATGAAGGTTGACTCAGCTCAGTCGCTTCTTGTATAAATGTAGATGTTTGGTTGTAGTTTAAAGTCAGTTTTGGATAGAAGATGGTAGACATTAGATTGGAGATTTGTGATAGATCCTTGCATGTTTGAGGACTTCTGAGATTCATTGTAATATCTGGCCTAAACCGGGAAGGCCTTTCAGCCCGACATGTATAGTTCAAATTGATGATAATATATGAAAGATCTGGCATTCTCTCTCTCACTCTTGTTGTTTGTTGCTTCCGCATGTGTGTTGTAGGCTTGGATCATTAGGGTGTGCCATTTTTTGGCCCCTCTTGCTCCCTACCTTGCATTAGGTGGTATTAGAACAAGGTGAGATCTTGATCTAGTTCTGCGGATCTAGGTTTGCAGGTTCCTCTTGAAGCCCTAGTTGAATTATTGTGGGGTAGCAGATTGCGATCTGACCTAAAATTACAAAGGGTTGTCAAGATGGTTCATGGGAGGTGAGATGCAGATCCAAGATTGGTAGATATGCTAAGGTAGATTGCTGCTAGGTTATAAGTAGTAGAAATAGTCCAGAGAAGAGGCAGCCATCTGGAAGATGTTAGTGATGATGAAATTGAAGAAGAACAGGCGAATGCAGAACCTGCTCCTGCTTTGGATCAAGGAAATGAAATATTTTTGAAGGCTTTGACAAGTCTGAAGTCAACACCACATTTCAATCCCCCTGAGTATAGTGGAAAGCTAGATTCTGATGAATTGGTGGATTGGATCAACGAGATGGAAAAGTATTTTGAATATGAAAACATTCCTGAGGATAAGAAGGTGAAGATTGCAAGCACAAAGTTGAAAAGTCATGCATCCTTATGGTGGGAACATTTGCAATTGGATATGAAAAGGAAAGGAAAAGATAAAATCAAGGTATGGTGTAAAATGGTGAACAAATTGAAAGGAAAGTTCTTACCTTGTGATTATCAAATTAACCTACTTTGACGAATGCAAAGTTTGAGACAGAAAGATAGCTCGGTAAGTATACTAAGGAATTCTATAGATTAGATATTAGATCTGGACATGATGAAGATGATGTGGAAAGAATCGGTAGATACCTGAATGGTTTGAGAGTTTCCATCCAAGAGGAAATTAGTATGGTCAAATTGGAGAACATTGAAGAGGCTTATCAATTTTCTTTGAAGGCCGAGGAGAAATTGAACAAGAGACATGAGAAAAGACATAGAGTTTGAGGTGGTAGATTCCCTAGAGGAAGAGGTAGATCTAATGGTAAAAATGGTAGATCTGAACTAGAAAAGACAAATCTGGACAAAGGCAAGACTGAGTGGAAAGGTGAAAATTCTAGAGGCAGAGGCAATAACTACCGAGGTGGTTATGGAAGAGGAAGTTTCCAAGGAACTTGTTATAATTGTGGAGAAGAAGGACATAGATCTTTTGAATGTACATAGGCTAGTAAGAAGGTTGGTAGTAGTAGAAATTCTTTGGTGCAAGAAGAGTCACCAAATGAACCTGAGAAAGAAAATAACTTGATGGTAAGGAGAGCACTGTGGAATGAAAGCAAGAAGGAAGATCCAGTAAGGAAAAGTTTTTTCAAGACCAGATGTAGAGTTTCTGACAAAGTTTGGAAGGTAATCATTGACAGTGGTAGCTCGAAGAACTTGGCATCTGAAGAGATGGTCACAAAATTGCAGTTGGAAAGGTTGGTACATCCAAAGCCCTATCAGATTTCATGGATCAAAGATGAGCATACACTCCTGGTAAGTGAACAATGTTATGTGAATTTGAAAATTGGAAAATAGTATGATAAGGTGTTGTGTGATATCATGCCTATGGATTGTTGTCATATTTTTTTGGGTAGACCTTGGCAATATGATAGACATGCTATATATGATGGGAGATTGCATAAGTATACTATTGTGGCTAATGGAAAGAAACCAATCTTGTTACCATTGATGGAAGAGCCTGTTAGTAATGTTTGCACATCTATGAAAGTTTGTTTGATGGAAGGAAGAAAGTTTGTTAACTCTTTGAAGAGGAATGATGTATGTTTTCCTGTGATTCCTAACAAGCCGAATAAGAAAATAGAGGATAATGTCCTTGAGGAGACTGATAAGTTACTCACCGAGTACAATGATATCATTTTTGATAATTTACTTGATGCTTTTCCACCGAAAAGAAGCATTGATCATTGTATGGATCTAATCCCTAGAGCTAGTTTACGAAATAAGGCACCTCATCGGTTGACACCTACCGAGAATCAGGAATTGAACCGATAGATTCAAGAGTTGCTGGAGAAAGGTTTGATCAGAGAAATTTTGAGTCCTTGTGTAGTACCTATTGTATTGGCACTAAAGAAGAATGGAGAATGGAGAATGTGTACTGATTCCAGAGCAATCAATAAGATAACAGTGAAGTATAGGTTTCCTATACTGAGAATGGATGACATAATGGACAGTTTGACTGGAGAAAAGTATTTCACAAAGATTGATTTGAAGAGTGGGTATTATTAAATCAGAATCAGAGAAGGTGATGAATGGAAGACTACTTTCAAGACCAAAGAAGGTTTGTGTGAGTGGTTGGTTATGCCTTTTGGTTAACTAATGTACCGAGTACTTTTATGAGGTTGATAAATGAAGTTTTGAAGAAATTATTGGGTAAGTTTGTAATTGTATATCTTGATGATATTATGATATTCAGTAAGACTAGAGAAGAACATTTGTTGCATGTTAGACAAGTTTTGTAGAGATTGAAAGAGGAGAAGTTGCTGATAAATTTGAAAAAGTGTTCATTCATGAAAGAAGAGATTGTGTATTTGGGATTTGTTATTTCAGCTGATGGATTGAAGATGGATCCTGAAAAGGTTGAAGCTATTTTGAATTGGCCTACACCTATGAATTCTAGTGAGGTAAGATCATTTCATGGTTTGGAAATTTTTTATCAAAAGTTCATAAGGAATTTCAGTTCAATTTGTAATGCTATGACTAATACTATGAGAGGAGACAAAAGAGAATTCAAGTAGGCACATGGAGCTGACAAGAGTTTTGAGACCCTGAAGCAAAAGGTTGCTGAATTACCTATTTTGGCATTACTTGTTTTTAGTAAGGTATTCCAAGTAGAATGTGATGCAAGTGGACATGCAATTGGAGCTCTATTGAGTCAAGAAGGTAAACCTTTTTCTTTCTTTAGTGAAAATTTGAATGATGCTAGAAGGAAATATTTTGTGTATGATCAAGAATTCTATGCTATTGTTCAAGCACTGAAGAAATTGAGACATTATTTGATACTGAGTGAATTTGTGTTGTATACTAATCATAAGGCTTTATAATATTTGGGTAGTTAGAATAAGTTGAATTAGAGACATATGAAATGGGTTGAGTATTTGCAGAGTTATACATTTGTGATAAAGCATAAGAGTAGAGTCACTAACTGAGTTGCTGATGCATTGAGTAGAAGAGGATCTTTGATGACCGAGATGAAAATTGAAGTTCTTGGTTTTGATGAGATGAAAAGTTTGTATGAAAATGACCCTGATTTTTATGAGCGATGGAGAAAGTGCAGAGCACCTATTCAAGATCAAGAAGACACTAAATGGGATTAATATTTTATTCAAGAAAGTATGTTGTTTAAAGGTATCCAGTTGTGTATACCGAGAGGAGTAATGAGATCTAATATGATAAAAGAGAAACATAGTAGTGGTTTGGCTAGACATTTTGGTATTGATAAAACATGGAATTTTCTTAAGGATAAGTACTATTGGCCGCATTTGTATAAAGATGTTCAAAAATTTGTGAAAAGTTGTGGAGTTTGTCAAGTTGCAAAAGGAGTAAGTCAGAATATTGGATTGTATACACCGATTATTGTTCCTGGGAAACCTTGGATTGATATCAGTATGGACTTTGTTCTTGGCTTACCGAAGACAGTAAGAGGTAATGATTCTATATTTCTTGTGGTGGATAGATTTTCTAAGATGACACATTTTATACCTTATAGAAAGACAATAGATGCAATACATGTAGCAGATCTTTTCTTTAAAGAAATTTTTAGATTGCATGGATTACCGAGGAGTATTATCTCTGACCAAGACAACAAATTTATTGGTTATTTTTGGAAAACTCTTTGGAAGAAATTTGGCACTAAGTTGAAATATAGTTCTACATTTCACCCACAAACCGATGGACAAACTAAAGTTGTGAATAGAAGTCTAGGAAATCTTTTGAGATGTTTAGTTGGAGACACACTGAAGATCACCAAAGATCATGTGATGGTTAAAGACCCTGCAGATCACCAATAGAGATCACCAAATCAATAATTTTTTCATTTCTAGTTTATTGCATTTGATTTGTGGAGTCCTTATCATTCATTTTGAAATTTTATTCAACTTACTGGTTGCCTATTGTGTGGTGCTCAATTGCATTGGACAAGTGTAACTTGTATGTGTGATTTTTTAACCATATATGTTGGCCTATTTATTTTGTAAGCTTTTATGTGTATGCATAGTTGGTGGTATCCGTTAAGTTCCAGATCACTACAAATGTAATAGTACTGCCATAAAAGTATGTGTTTTCCAAATGCATAGATCTCTTGAATATATACATGGTATAGACAAGAAGATACATGTCCCTTCATGGGACATGTCTATTCATTAATCTAATTTAATAATTAACTATATAGACATTATAAACTAGAAATGAAAACATTATTGATTTGGGGGATGGGAAATCTTTTATGTCTATCCCTGACATTCCGTCCTATTTTGATATCATTTCTAGGTTTCTATGCATCCCCGGGACCTCCTGACCTGGTTATGATTGAATCTAGGCCTAGGGTCAAATTCAAGGTTGACCCTAACTAGGTTAGGATCGAGGTCAAACCTGACTAGGTCAGGTCCAATCTCAATTTTTCCCCCCTCATTCAAATTTCCAGAATCCTTGATTTCCAGGCATCAGGCTTTCGAGATGTTTATTTTCCCACCTCCGGGTTGGCCATTCCGGGTTTCGGGATGGTAAATCCTCTAATTGCATTTAATCTAGGTATATTTTCTAAAGTTTAGGACCTAATTGGGATTTAATTCTCCAAGGTGGCCCCTCTAGAGGATTGTGCCCTAGTTCACTATAAAAGGAGGCCTTCCTCTCTCATTTTCACATCAAGTTTTCATGCTCAAGCACTCTCAAGAAAGGTGATCAAGCATCCATTCAAGCATTCAAGTTCTCCTCTCCATTAAATTTCTCCATTGAAGATCAAGAATTTAAAGCATTCAAGATTCATTATTCAAACCCTAGATCTAGACATCATGATGGTGTGATCTTCCTTCAAGATCCTTTGTTCATCTTCAAGATCCATTTCATTCTTCCTTCAAGGTGGATTCCAAGCTTACAATCATGGAGGTTTGATTTACATCTATTGTTTTGTTGAAGCTTTCATATCAATATACTTGTTTACATTCAAAATACAATTACATATCTATTGAATTGCATAGCTCAATTGTTAGATCTTTTTCTACTACCTGCTAGCATTCTTGTTTCAATTTCAATATTAAGGTTGATTCCAAAATGGAGGTTGACCAAGGCAAAACCCTCAAAAAAACAACAAAAATCCTCTTTTTCTTGTAGTTACAGGTGTGGGATTTCAGATCTAAGAGTGAATTTGGATACCCTTTTCGACAAACCTCCAAGATCTGTGAACATAATCAAAATTGGACTTCAAATAAAGAATGTAGTATTTGACATTTTATGAGGGTCAAACCTGACCTAAGCTCACCTTGGAGAAATATTTATGGGTTTTCTTTGTCTCGACATTTCCAATCTGAAACAGGTTGGAGAATTGCCCAAAAGTATACATAGAGATCAGAATTTGACATTTTCCAGATCTACCCTAATTTGAGGTTAGTATTTATATTTCAATTACTAAAGACTTCAATTCAACCATAGGGAAACATAGGGTTATTCTCTCTCTTTTCCATATTCTCCTTAGATTGATTTGATTGTGTAGTAACCTTTTTGGTTGATCAAATTAGATTTCTCCTTTGGGAATTTGGATTTAAGAGTGAATCTCATATTCCCCCTTTACATTTGAATAGAGGTGAATCAATTTTACCACTATTCATTTTGGTGAACCCGACATACTTACTCTCCTTTTCTTTTGTGGAATTAGATGCCCTATTATGTTAGATTTTAGATCCTTTCTTGCATTTTAGATCTAGTTTATGCTCTTGCATTTTACATTCAAAAATCCAAAAAAAAATCTATATATTCAATAAAATACAAAAACATTTCTTGCATTCACTGTGGAAATTATTAAGATGTTTTGGTGCATGGTTATGTTCTTTATTACTCTTCTTTTAGAATCTCTTTATCATACCTATGATGTTAATGAATCATTCACTTCATTATGTTGATGACACTTCACTTTGCTCTTGCTTATGCTTTTGTGAAGTTGACCGACACTAGTCCGCCTACATTTAAAACTTTTGTTAGAGATTTATGTGGTAGCCTTATTCATCTTTTGGATTCTGTGAAGAATTGGGTAGATGAAACACCATCTACTAATCATCCTAATCCTATCAATCCTAATCTCAATCCTAATCTTCCTATTCTGATACCTAATTCTCCATCTGTTAATCCTCACTCTTCCCATACTTATGATGGGATTCAAGCTATTGTTCAGGATGTGGATGTGCAAGATTTCTTTGATTTACCTTCTCCTCCAATTCATGATGATATTAAAGGAAAGGGTAAAGAAACTTCTTCAAAACCTATTATTCCACCTTATACGACCTTTACTCATGAACATGATAAACAATCACCTCTTGTAGAAGCCTTACATAATATGTACACTACTACATATAATATGGTGACTAAACAAGGTTATAAAGGTTTAGGGCTAGGAGTTAATGAGCATGGTATTAGGTTTCCAGTTCATATACCCCCTAAACTAAATATGTATGGTGTTGGGTGTTCAAAATCTCAAGTTAAGGTAGGTGATGCTAAACATTGTCCTCCTCTCCCCACACCTATCTTAGATAACCCTAATACTCATCAAGAAATTGCTAAGAAGTTATATGTTGAGATAATGAATTCCAAGAAAGAAATCTTTATACCTATGCCGATAGCTGCTCTATACAAATATAAATGTCCTTTTCATTATAGTAACAAACACTTACTTGCTGATTGTAAACATTTCAAGTTATATGTTAGAGAAAGAGCTACTTTAGGAATTATATCTCACTCATGCAGTTTTACAATTCCTTCATAATTTTCATATAGGGGATTCCCCTCCTTTAGATATAATGTAGATGTTCTTTCCCTCTTGTCTCAGGACTGGGGGGCAAGAGGTGTATCTTCATCCAGTCTCCTAGAATCCATTAGGTCTTTTATTAGGGCTTAATTGGTATTCTTTCCCTTCTATTTTTCTATGGCTTTGTATTATGTTTTTAATCATCCTTGGAATATATATTTTCTTTTTAAGATATCTTTGCTAAAGGAACTTGTTTTGCAAAGGTATCCCTTGTCTCTATCTCTGGGGGGAAAGGTACCTCTTTCTTTCTCTTTGTCTAGGGAACTGCTTTCCTTAGCTTAGTGGTATTTGTTTATATTGCAATATTATTTCAACATATTGACAGATCTTTTGACTATGGATAACCTTCTTATATGACAAGTTGTTGTCCTAAGTCATCACTTCTTCTCTATGTTGCAAATTATGTTCTTTATAAACTCTCACCCTTGCTTTGGTGTTAGAGTTGTTTCCCTCATTCCAAAGATTCCTCTTCCTCTTCTTTGCAGGGGGCTTGATGATTGAATCTTTGTTCTTGCCTTTTGAAAGATGATATTTTATCTAAAGCACTCCTCTTTGGTGGGGGTCTTGTTGATAAGATCTCTTTCATTTGAGGATCCTTTTTCCATGAGTGACATATCCTTTTCATGATTATCTATATTCTTGGATGTAGGGGTCAATATCCATCGCTACGGATATGGTGTACATTGTTGTAAACAAGATATCTCCTTGCATTGTGAAGTAGGTATCCTCTTTCATCTTTGTCCTACACTTGGGGGGCATGGATTCCATCTCCTTCTTTTCTATCTTTCCGGGATTTCACCTCTTTCCTTGGGTAAGCAGTATTTATCTATTATGTGATATCCAATCATACATGAAAATTTTGGTTTACATTGAGGATCTTTGTCCTTGATCACAACCTATTTTGTTGTTTGACATTAGGTTTCCATGGTTGATATATCTCACCTTGGAAACTAAACAGTGTGCTATCCCTCATAAGGGTTACTTTCTTTTCACTTCTTGCATGATATCTCTTTACATTCATCCCTTCCATGGCCTCATAGGAGCTGTGACCTTCTTGGCTTGGACTGGGTGTTGTTTGTGGATATTGTCTTGATGTTGAAGAAGGCTTTATCCTTGTTCTTTTCTTTCCTTAACATGTCAAAATAGTATGTTTTTTCCATCTTAAGGAGGGGAGCATATATAGGGTCTCCCTTGTACTATAGTTTTTTATTTTTACATGCTAAATCTTGGAAGGTAATGCACATAAGTTGCTAAATCTTGAAAAGACACGCATGTATATGCTAAATCTTTCGAAGGTAATGCACATAAGTTGCTAAATCCTGAAGGGACACACATTTCCAATTTCAAATATGCTAAATCTTGGAAGGTAACACACATAAGTTTCTAAATCCTGAAAAGACACACATTCATATGCTAAATCTTCCAAAGGTAATGCACATAAGTTGCTAAATCTTGAGGAGACATGCATTTCATATTCATAGTGATACAAGAAGGTGGATCTATGGGTATTCCAAAAGCCATCAGAAGATACATTACAATTGCAAGCACATTTTATGGGTGAACCTATTGGGCTCTCCATCTAGGGTGATTCACGGTAAGGTGGGCATCTTACTAGGCGAGGTAATCACTCTTTTCCATTTCTCTCTTTTCTTCTTTCATGCTAGTAGGATAGGATCATGAAGCTATGTTATTTATAGTGTTGCTCTTGTCTTTCTTATGTAATCATTTATGCTTTTATGATAGCTTTCCAAATATGATATTAGTATGAGAAATATTTCTTAGCGAGGTTTCTTATACTAATTGATTTGGGTTATTTAGTTCTAACCCTTGTTCTTTTGGCACCCTCATGCATGTATGTTGAGTTAGAATCCTTAGTTTGGGGGCTTGTATCCTTAAATAAGTGTTATTTTATCTCATTGTGACTCCACTTGGATCTCCTCTTTCTTCTCCTTTACCAAGAGTTTGCATCGAGTCCATACTCTTGCTAAAGTGGGGGCTTAATGTATCATCTTAAAATGGAAGCACTTCCATGTTAAGAGTGTTTATCCCTTTGAGTAAGTGGTTTGGGGTCATCTCAAATGTCTTGAGTTGATCTTTGCTTTGATTTGGCTTTCTCCCCACTTTCCACTTCTCCCCTGCACTTGATTTCTTCATTCTAGGTGAAATTAGGGTTAGGATCCCAAGGATTCTCTTTAATTTCCCTCTTCCATGGCTCTATTTTCTAGGTATGATTTAGAAATAGGTCCTCCTAGCCTTCATCATAATAATCATAAGATTTTATGTCTATCCCTGACATTCTGTCCTATTCTGATATCATTTCTAGCTTTCTGGGCATCCCCAGGACCTCCTGACCTGCTTCTGATTGAATCTGGGCCCAGGGTCAAATTTGAGGTTGATCTTGATTAGGTCAGGATCGAGGTCGAAACTGACTAGGTTAGGTCCAACCTTGATTTTACCCCCTCATTCAAATTTCCAGAATCCTCGATTTCCAGGCATCGGGCTTTCAGGATATTTATTTTACCACCTCCAGGTTGGCCATTTCGGGTTTCAGGATGGTAAATCCTCTAATTTCATTTAATCTAGGTATATTTTCTAAAGGTTATGACCTAATTGGGATTTAATTCTCCAAGGTGGCCCCTCTAGAGGATTATGCCCTAGTTCACTATAAAAGGAGGCCTTCCTCTCTCATTTTCACATCAAGTTTTCATGCTCAAGCACTCTCAAGTAAGGTGATCAAGCATCCATTCAAGCATTCAAGTTCTCTTCTCCATTCAAGTTCTCCATTGAAGATCAAGGATTTAAAGCATTCAAGTCATTGAAGGGATTTGGTTCAAGCATTCAAGATTCATTATTCAAACCCTAGATCTAGCCATCATGATGGTGTGATCTTCCTTCAAGATCCTTTGTTCATCTTCAAGATCCATTTCATTCTTCCTTCAAGGTGGATTCCAAGCATACAATCATGGAGCTTTGATTTACATCTATTGTTTTGTTCAAGCTTTCACATCAATATACTTGTTTACATTCAAAAGACAATTACATATCTATTGAATTGCATAGCTTCATTGTTAGATCCTTTTCTACTACTTGCTAGCATTCTTGTTTCAATTTCAATATTAAGGTTGATTTCAAACTGAGGTTTGACCAAGGCAAACCCCTCAAACAAACAAGAGAATTTGGATACCCTTTTCGACAAACCTCTGAGATCTACGAACAGAATCAAAATCAGACTTCAAATAAAGAATGCAGTATTTGACCTTTTATGAGGGTCAAACCCAACCTAAGCTCATCTTGGAGAAAGATTTTTGGGTTTTCTCTGTCTCGGCATTTCCAGTTCAGAATAGGTTGCAAAATTGCCCGAAAGTATACACAGACATCAAAATTTGACATTTTCCAGATCTGCCCTAATTTGAGGTTAGTATTTATATTTCAATTACTAAAGACTTCAATTCAACCATAGGGAAACATAGGGTTATTCTCTCTCTTTTCCATATTCTCCTTAGATTGATTCGATTGTGTATTAGCCTTTTTGGTTGATCAAATTGGATTTCTCCTTTGGGAATTTTGATTTAAGAGTGAATCTCATATTCCCCCCTTTACATTTGAATAGAGGTGAATCCATTTTACCACTATTCAGGTTGGTTTCCTCTAGATTCTGAGCCCATCTTTGGTTTCCACTTTCTTTTCTCGCCTTGTGCAGTCAATCATTTTTTATTATTCTCAAAAATTTAATATAAAAGGAGGCCTAATAACTTCATTTTGTAGATCCAATCTATCCATTAAGGATACAAGCATTCATATTCTATTCAAGAGCATTCCAAGAGCATTCATAAGCATTTTCAAGAGTAATTCAATAGCATTGAATAAGATCCTTTCACAACCTTTCAAGACTTCAAGCATTAAAGATATTTTGCATTCGAGGAGATTTCAAGGATATTTGAGGGAGTTTATTGGAGGCATTTTCATCATCTTTCCATGATTATGTATGTTCCTTTCAATATTTATCTTCTTTCTTTGAAGATAGTGGAGTTGGCCATCAAGAAAGGATTTTTTCATCCATTCTTGATTTGCATTTTCATATCCTACTTGAGTATATGAGTACATATACTTCCATGGATCCATGATTTTGTATGATCAATCAATTGAATTTTAATGAGATATCCTACATTCGTACAAGATTGAACAATATTGAGTACTTTTACATCCTTGTGGATTACGAATCTGGATCCTCCATGAGGGTTTCTAAAAATTAAGGTGAATTTACATATTTTGTTTACTTTTACATACATTTATATTCAATATTAATTCCTAAACTAGGGATTGACTAAGGTAAGCCCCTCTCCAACAAAAACAAACATTTTTCGCTTGCAGATTTAGGTTTTCAGACTTGTAGATTTGGATTTGGAGCCTTCATAATTTATTTGTTGTTAAAGATATAGATCCTAGAAAACAATATAGATCAAGGGGAGGTTGATTTCGACCTAGTCATAGGTGGATTTCCTCAAATTCATCATACCCCCTCCAAGTCAACCTAGTCTAGAGGAAAAAATATTTATGGGTTTTGCAGATCACAATTTTCTAGTTCTGGATATGATCCTATTCAATTTTCAGATCTATTCCGGCAACAAAGTCTCAAATCTAAGTTTGAGAACACATTCCAAGTAGTCTATGGTTCTTTGACATATTCCATTGGTTATTTTGAGTATTTATATATCAGATAGAATCTATTTTTTTAGTCTTAGCATTTTATTTACCTTCCTAGTTGACTATATTTGGCACATAGGAAATAACATCTTTCTAATTAGCACTTGGTTAGATCCTTATTTTGAATTGATACCCCTACATCACTTGGGTTTTGGTAATCTTACTCAGATCCAACGAGGGTCTTTTCTTGGGAAATCTCTTCCTTTATGGAACCCTCGTGAGAATAACATTGAGTGTATATGTGTAAAAAGTGTGGTGTATTACATATCTTACCCTCGTCACATTTTCACCACTGTATATAGATAGTTTACAAGATTGAGGAGTTAACTTTCTATGAACAGGGGGAAGATGAAAGGAGTAGACTACTGAAAAATAAAACTAAAAAAAAGGCGATGAGCCAAAACATTCTACTATTAGATTGATATTCCTAGTAATAAAAAGACATAACCATTCAAATTTGAATGTAAAAGTTACTATTCCATAATTTGGCATAGTATACCACAATCCCTTGATAGTTGAAATGAGAACAAGTTAACCAAATCCTAGACATAGGTTAAAACACTTATATCACTTCATGGGTGCATCTGTAAATGTTGAGAAATCGTAAATACATTCAATCTATCCTAATCATCAATTTATTCTTGATAACAACATAGATATGGAACACTTTGTGCAACTTAATTACTTTTAATTGGACTTTTTTACAAAATGATCCATCAATATAAGAAATTTCATAACACACATGCTAGTGTCTTATAAGACAACCAATACATTGAAATGACACATATTTTAACTATATTTAGTATTAACCAAAATCTAAAAGGCTTAGTTGAATACAATCAACTTTCAATTAATATAAAAGTAAACATAAATGAAGTATGTATGTATGGCATCATATAATTATGTCACTAACAAAAATTATTTCTCATTAAAAACATCAGTCTCTATATCTAAATATTACAAATTTCAACCCCTCTGAAAGAACTAAATTCCACCATTTATAAGAAAACCCCAGAATAAGAAAATATTTCCCTCAATAAATTTCATACGCGTCAAAGACAATTTCCCAGAAACATAATTATTTTGGCCTTCAAGAAAACTGTCATTGGCATGCTGGCGAATGGAAAATGTGTTACATGCAATGCCTGCCCAAAAGAATAAAATCTAGTTATGTGCAATCATCAACCACTCTATGAGATGAAACAACCTCATTCAAAAATTCACCTCTGCATGTGCCATCCCGATATGGATTCTAGAAAGAGAAACCTTCTTCTCTTCCTCCAGAGTTCAATGGGCATGGCATGTGTCTACCAAGAGAAAATCCCATGGAAAAGGAATTAAAAGGGTTTGTGCCAAAGAGATGTTTGACCCATAATAAATCCCAGGGGATGAATACTTCATGAATATAGGGTGTTCAAATCCCAAAGGCTCTGGAAACTTCAAAAAGAGAAGGAGAAGGAGAGAAAACCATTAGAGTATGGCTAGGGAAGACTATAAAGGATCCCATTCTTCATTACTTAGAAAATTGTGCAGTTGGAAATCCTCGAAGGCATTTTAGAGTTCTATATTCTCTCCGAATATGAAGGTAATCAAGCTACCCCTAGCCATATCCAATTTGGATTGAACGAAAGCCATATGATCTAGAATTTCCCTAACCTAAGTGGCTCAGAGCTGAGGTCCTAGAATATACACATTAGAGTGATCTTGTCATTTCTACTCTATCAATTTCCTAACCTACCATTCTTCTAACAATGATCCATCTAACCTAAAGGGTGAAGGAATATTGTGATTTTATAAATGCATCATTTTTTATGCTTTTCTATATGATGGAAGACTTTAACCTTTCAAGGCACTCTCTAGCATAGGCAATCGCTTCTCCTTACTTGATGAATTCTCCAACCTTTACTTCTACAAGTCTTCCATCTATCATCTTAGGTGATGAAATGATGCCATTACTAGTCTCATAATTTTTTTTAATTAGGTTCTTCACTTCTATTATGATAGAAGTGATTTCTTACTAGGTTGCATCCAATATAGTCTCCACCTTAGAACTTAACTATACAACATCAACCACAAAATTGAAAACTGGCATTAATCCAAGCACAAACTCCTTAATTCTATCCTTGAAGAAAACATAGATGTTGCACAAGTATTGTACAACTTGCTAAGGTTGGGACCATGACGGGGAGCTTTAATTGGTAGATTTGATCATCCTGAATCCTAATGACCTCTTCTAACTACTTAAAAAATAACTGCGTATCTAGTAATATTTGTTGATACTTGGACAACTTATCTCTATGTGTCATGGAATCCAACACATTTTGAGTATTTTATTTCTTTATTGGTAGTGCGTCCTTCAGGATTTCAAATTTGGCTTGGAGTTGTAGCTCCTTTTTTCATAGATCCTACTTCATGTGTGCTCATTTAGCTATGATGGTTACTAAATCCATGTTCAACCTCCTTGATGGTTTTCTTTTGGAGTGTTGTAATATTTTTTTAGAGATATTTAATCTATACCTTGAAGTTTTTCACTATGATTTTTCCATTTTGCATGTTCTTTTCCCTCTTCTCTAGCTTCCAGCTGAGCTTCATCCAACACCAATGTTTGATATTCTTGCATCAGTTCCACCTTGTCTCAAGGCTTTGCATGATTGAGTTTCAAGGAAACTATGTAGGATTCATACTCCTTAACAAGCATTATTTGACTTTGGACCTTCCCCTATACATTAAGGAATCTCAACATGATAGTGAACACAATACTTTTTTCATAATATAAGGAGGTGTGACTAGCAGTGGTAGGTTGGTTATCTTTTTTATCTTTCACTTTTTGGTCCCTAACTAGTCCATCTTGCTTGGAATTACTAAAATAGGTTTCTACAATATTGTGGGAATTCCTACCTAGCAACTGGATAACCTAAAGGAGGGATTAGGAGGACAATTACTAAGGTTGATTCAGTGTGGGCACCTAGGGAAATTGACAATAGGGAACTCATGATGAAAGGGGAAAAATCATGGATCATTTTCGAACTAAGAGTGGAAAAGATAGTAGATTAAGAGGGAGTTTGGATTTATAGTAGGGGTGGACACACCTTGAGAAAGGAAGATAGAAGGCCTAATTCCTGTAGAAATTAAAAATTGGGAAGCAAGGAGGGAAAGATAGAAACTTACTTGGGGAACTAGCGGTGGTGACATGATATCTTCTTGCATTGTAGCTAACCTGAGTTCCTCCTCCACTTCCTCCTTCGACTATTCTAATCTAATTTTATGTTCTTTTTGTCTTGTCTTCATAGGAGGATAATCATGTTTCAAGTATCTTCTCATTCTAGTTATAAATTATTGTGCATATAATGTTCTTGACTCTACTCACTTTGACACCCTTATTTATTGATATTTCTCTCTTTCCCTTCAAGGTGCTACTTCCTCCATGGGTTTCTTCATTTTTTGTACTACCACTACTTGTCTCCCTCGAAGAGGGTTAGAATCACAAGAGATGGATTCTTCCTATTCTAGACATCTAGAGCTAGAGGCTTTATTTTGCTTGACATGCCACTTTTCTCCAAATATCCCATTCAAATTGATATCATTAAAATGAACACATCATTTCTTAGATTTATGCCAATAAATACAAAAGGAAGTGAACTTATCTTCTGACCAAACCTCGCCTCTCAAAATTTTGTTTAAGTTCAGGGATATTTTGATGGTAGGATCATAGGTGGCCTTCACCTCGTAAAAATCCAGCCAAGACGGATTGAAACCAGCATGATAAGAGGATAGATTAATAAAAACATATGTTGATGGGTAAAAAAGGCTCTCCCTCGCATCCTAATATGGTCAGGGTTGGTGAATAACAACATTGAAGTTTTTTGGCAGACACCTATTTGGGTCAAAATCTCAGGAATCAAATAGAAAGAGAAGATCAAGTTGTGCCAATATCGAGCTTAGTCGATGATCATCTTTGTGCTTGTTTAGGTCATGCCACAAAAAATAATTTGGCAATTTATACATCATTATCTTACTCTTCCCTGAATCCATCCTCTCATCAACTATAGAAAACTTCATGAAAAATTCTAGGGCCAAGACTCTGTCACAAAAAAAAGTAGGGAGCAAGAAACATTTCTCTATGAAACCATGAGCTCTGACAATAGTAAAATTAGTTCCATAGAACCAATCCATTTGAAGTTGACATCTTTGTAACCAAGTGATCTGAGCCACACTGAGTCTACCATCATCAAACTGGTCTTGAAGGGCATACATGGCAGGCCTTAGGAATTGTATTAGGAAGAGATCATAATGATTCAGCTTATTCAAAATTGACGTCCAAATAAAGATAGGCTTTTGTCATTCGGTTATATTTATCATGACAAGATTTACAAGTTTCGAAAAGAAACCAGCATTTTGATATAAAATATATGTGGACCAGAAGAGATGGGTGCTTTAAAATAGGAGAGATTTGGAAATCTTAGAGGTGATGTGTTATGCCCTCTACAATAGCATTAATGAAATTTAACCATACATTAAGGCATGATGGTGATTACAAATGATCCACCATGGCCACCTAGAACTCCTCTACTATGTTATCGCCCTCCATTCTAAAATGAAAGCCAACATAGAGAAAATGTCTCTCAAAACACCTTTAAAAACCAAAAAATGCATGAAAAACCTTGGCTTGATAGAGATCCTGGTTTAATTCTTGTTCAAAGGAGTCTTGTGAGTTGGGTGCCTAAGTCCATTCATATTCAAGACTTTCTTTGTCAAAAGGCACTATGTTCTTTGGATCACATGGAATGCAACACATACTTCTCACAAAATCTAGGCTTATAACAACCTTCAGCTCGCAATGTTGGATGATGCCAATCTTTGCATTAAAATGTCTTGCTAGTGCTTCACTTAATTCCGGGCATGGGTAAAGATTGGGCACCATGCATTGGGGCAAGATGCAATACCAAACTTTGAAACCAACCTCGGTACACTTAGGATTGTTCTTTCTTTGCAATGCCCCCTCTCGAAGGCCTCTGGTATTCATCACTAATAGTGGATCCTAAATATCATTTGCAGGGTCTTTAACCGTCACAGGATCTTTGGTGATCTCTATTTTTGCAACTTTTTTCTTCTCAGGTCTATCTCTTGCCAACTTGGGAGCTTGGAAATATGATAGATCTGCAAAAACATCATCCCTCTACTCTTATCTACATGCATTCCATCTCCTCTTGTATCTTGGGGCACATCTCCTTGGACAATTTAAATTGACTAGGCAAAGATGTACTAACCAATTTTGCATTTGACCTCTGAAATCTTTTTAACACCTTTTCTATGTAATCACTCCAAGACAATGTCAATCTGTGATTTTTCTTTTCCCTAGTTATTCTCATACCAACGATTAGGTTTACTTCACCCAAATCTTTCATACCATTTTTTAAGTCAATTTGTTAATCAACATTTCAAATTTGACATTGGTAAATTGTCTAAAAGACCTAAAAATAAGTGGTGGTGTAATGTGAAATCATCATATTGTAATTTTCTCTTCATTGGATAATCAAATTAATAGATGGTCATTTCTCTGGTGAATGTAGCCAATATTAGGTGAACCATGTTAAATCTCTATGTTATTTCTTTTTCATTCTTTTCTATTTTTGAATTATCTTAAGATTGTTTATTGCTCATATCTGCCTAAACCCTAACACAAGTAAGCAGTACAACAGACCATAAATTACCGAGCTTGGAAAGCTTCCTCTAATTAGTCGTATCTATAAAGAAAAGAGCATAAATAATTTCTTAAGAAAGCTTAATTAAACACTATAATTAAGATCTTTAGTTTCTTAACGAGCCAGTAATTCAATTGCCCATGAATCACTTGAAGAAACTGTCTTTCAAGAAGAGATAAAGAATTCACCCCTTCCCATGAGTGGAATCTGAATTACAGTAGTCGCATTCATGAGAGAATGCATGATGAAAAGTACAATAGGGGTGTAATATTACTTGTCTATGGAGAAGGCAGTTCTGGTATGGTTTCCAGATGAGGGTACCAATCAATTTGCAGAGATCGATAACTCATTATGGGCCACTTCATTTTCTTTCTCTTCTCCCTCTCTAATTTTCCTCCATCATCTCCTTCCTCGTGACCAGCAGAACACCATTCCTCTTGGAACTGCATTCCGATTACCAACTTTAAGACAATCCACACAAGCACAATCTATCTGAATGGGTTTAGATGTTGGCAATCTCTCGGGGATGATCTTTCGTCTTGGGACTGATTTTCTCTCTACCAAAGCCGGATTTTTACAGTACAGACAGTTTAGCAACCGCCGAATTTGCAGGAATCGATGTCTCTTAATGGCCAACTGCATTTTCTTTCTACTCTCTCTCTAATTTTATTTCCTCGTCTCCTTCATCATGCCCCAGAGAGCACATCTTTTCTTGTGAATTTTGCTTCTCTTCCACACTCTGTACATGTTTATCAGAATCGTTATCTGATTCAAGTTGCCCTGACCTTACCGATAAACTTTCATAGAATTCTTTCGCATTTTGAAACTCCTCCTTTTCTCTTCAATAGCTGAATTAGGGTTGATAAGTAGGATAGAATTAGGGTTTTCAATTTTATGGCAATCCTCGGCCTGAGGATCTATCGAAACAACAGCAGATATTGACAATCTTTCTGACAGCGTAAGCAATTTAGTAGCCGCCAATGGGAAAAGCTTTTTCTTCCCATGACAAGAGGCTTAACCAGCTGAGATGCTTGTAATCGTTTGCAACAACGCTAAAGGTTTAAATATTAAAACAAAACCGTCATAATGTCGACTGTAAAACAAAGGAAAGGAGGATTTCATTGTCGATGATGTCGAATAAGAGAACAAAACATAGGAAAAAGTTTCATCGTCTATGGGGTCGAGAATACCGATGACGAGGGGAATTTTATCATCGAAGGCTTTGAGATCGACTAAATGTCAAGGGCTTTCTGTACTATCTTGTGTCTCATTCGTTGTCTTCATTACAAAACATGCAATTTCTTTGGGTTTTCCTCACAAAAGGACGATCTGTCTTGCCAGCTCGATTATAATAGGTAGAGAATTTCTTTATCGACACAAGTATGCAAAAACTGCGGAGAAAAATAGTGGGCGTAGGTGTTGATGTGTAATGATCAGATTCATTTGCACATCTCGATAGAGTTTGGTGTGCATGTAGAAGGCCATTAAAAACGGAGCAAACGAGAAAATTTGAGTTTTTCTAGGTAATTATACTATTCATGTTTTCATGTAGTGACGTGCATTTTCTTAGAATAATCTCTCCCGTTGTGAAGTTTCAAGAGAAATTTGCTTATGCGCATTTAAATGTCTGATATGTTATATAAAGAGGTAGGTGTTAAGTTATGTGTTCGATTGTTGATAATGTGAATGATATTATTTAGCGATGCAATAGGAATTGACATAAGCTGCTTAAGAAACGAGTTTAAATCATGAGATGTGTAAAGATTCATTTGGAGCTTTTGAGAAAGTTTGGTATGACTGTATACCATGTTATACATAAGAAGTTTACATTTGTCTAGGTTGTTATACTATTTACATTCTTTGTATATAATGAGGTGCATGTTTAGAAATGGCAAAATTTGTCAGTGTGTACGCGTGTGTGCATAAGTCCATCTAAGGATGCACATGTTTCCTAAGAAAGAATAACCTATGTCATTCGTGACTTAAAGGAATCTTGCATATGAATTTTCCGATTTTCAACTTTATGACAATCGACACAAGCACAATACATCTGAGAGCTTTCAGATGTTGGCAATCTCTCGGGGATGATCTTTGTTCTTGGGACAGATTTTTTTTCGACCAAACCCGGATTTTTGCAGTACAGACAGTCTAGGAAACGTCGAATTTTCTGGAATCGATGTCTCTTAATGGGCAACTGCATTTCCTTTCTCTTCTCTCTCTCCAATTTCCTTCCCTCGTCTCCTTCCAGACGACCCACAGAACGCCCTTCTTCTCTTGAATTCTTCTTCTCTTCCACCCACTCTTTCAGTTTATCACAGTCGATATGTGATTCAAGTTGCCCAGAACTTACAGAAAAACTTTCATAGAATTCTCTAGCGGTCTTAAAACTCGTCTCTTTCTCTTCAGAATCCTTATTACTATGTTCGACCAAATGACAATCCTCAGCACGAAAATCTATCGGAAAAATTGCAGATGTTGGCAATCTCTTACGTTTGACTTCGACCACAGCCTCACTTTTTCTTCCCATGACTACACGCTTAATCAGCTGCGATGATTGTACTCATCTGCAAAAGGCCACGCTTTTATTAAAGGAACAGGATGAACTCATTGTCGATAATGCCGACTAGGAGAACAAAACAAAGGAGAAACATTCCTCATCGACGAGGCCCAAAATACCAATAGCGAGGAGAATTTAATGGCTGAGAGCTTTCAGGTTCACTTAGTGTCCACGGCTTTTTGTACTATCTTGCGTCTCATTCGTTGTCTTCACCACAAATCATGCAATTTCTGTGTTTCTTCGTCGACGGACGATCTGTGGTAAAGTCGCATTTATGATATGTAGAGTATTTCTTTGTCGACTTGTGGACATTGGTTTTGCAGAGAATAGGCAGAAACTGACGAGAAATTGTACACGGTTTTCACTAAACAAGCTCAAATCTGGGATGGTGTGTAAATATTGGAATCGCCGCCGTTTACAAAAGAGCCGATAAGAGAATTTGAGTTTCCCTTGGCAATTATACCGCTTATATTGTTTATTTCCAAGGCAGTTATACCGCTTTACATTTTGTCCTGCTCTACATTGTGTATATACAACAGAACGCGTATTTAGAAATGTGGATCATCTCTCTGTGTGCTCTTGTTAGTAGGTGTGTGTACACGTATGTGTGTATTTTATGTCATTTGTGAAGTCTCAAGGGAAAATTGTATGAGTATTTAAATGATTAAGAAAGTTCTAAAAAGATTTATGTGCTACACTATGTGATTAAATTAAATCATATAAATGGTATTATCAAGTGATGAATCTAGGGAGATGTGAAGAAGCTAGGAGTGTTTCTATTATTAAGGTGGTGTTTATTTGATTTAATCTTGGGTTTTTTAAGGTAATTATATTATTTATATTTTTTATATACAAGGGGGGAACATGTATTTAGAAATGTGTATCATATGTATATGTGTTTGTGTGTGTGAGTGATTGTGTGTGCACATGCGCGTAAGAAGGTACGAGTGTTTGTGTTACTAAGGTAGTTTTTTATTTATTTAATCTTGAATTTCTCTAATCAATTATACTATTTATAATCTTTACATACAACAGAGAACACATTTAGAGATTTGTATCATATGTACATATGCTTGTGTGTGTGGGTGCTTGTGTGTATAACTGTGTGTGCACATGTGTGTATTATGTCATTTACTAAGTCTCAATAGAAACTTGTATATGAGCAAATGAATGTTAAGAAAGTCATATAAAGAGTTATGTGTTAGGTTATGTGATTGAACTATATTATCAAGTCACTATTTAAGGAGATGGGAAGGACGCAAGAGGGTTTGTGTTAGTAAAGTAGAATTTATTTGATGCAATCAATTATACATCAAATTGTATAGAACTTTTAAATTTATTGTATTAATAAAAATGACGTAAAAGTACAGATGTTATTGCAAAAGGGTGTGCTAAATTTGATTGTTGAAAATATAAACTTATTTTAAAAAAATTGATACAATTGTGATTCATAAATGGAACCTATATTAATTGATATTGTTTTATAGGTTACATTATGAACTCATCAATTTAATAGGACATGTTAAGTGACAAAGGGGCCTTTTATATAAGCTTTTGAAAATTAAAGATGGGAGTAATTATATGTCTCGTAAACCACATAAATGTCATTGATAATTGACAGAGAAATAGAATTGTATGAAAAACAACACATAACTAAACTGACTACTACAGTATAATTATCATAATTCAGGTTACTTTAATTTTACATGGTAATTTTGTCTCTAAATATTAACCTTATATATTTATAACTTTATGACAATGATATGTATACTATTAACATGTATGGTGATTAAATATAATATGCCACATAAATTTTAGAAATACCATGACATTAAATTATATTATCAATGACATTTTGTGTCTGATAAACCTTGAAAAAAGGCCCCTCATAATAAAGAAGATAAGCTTAATTTTGTCTTACAATATATTGCTAAAATAACAAATAGATTTTAAAGTAGATCATGTGAAAATGTCTTGATAAATGATCGAAGATCAACATTAGAGTAAATATTATTTACCCTAGCTTAAGTTCCACTTAGAAATATTCATTGTCATTTATATTTTCTAGGTTTCATTGTAATCTGCACTTAGGTAGTTGATTTTACCTACTCCTACCTTATTTTGCATTTTATTTGAACACATGTGAATTTATTTTCCCTCTATTTATTCCTTACTTTCTTATATAAGTATACTTGTGCACATTGTACAAGTATTATTGATTGATTGATATCACTTTTTTCTTGGATTTATTTCTTGGCTCTCTTTGTGGTTGGTCTTCTCTAGGTAGTTTGATCTCAAAGGCTACAAGTTTCAATTTCCTAACTAATTCAATAGGGTATCATAGTAGTCCCAGTTAGATTCTATTCCTCTTAAGAATATAATTTGTTGAGAAAATTGTCACATTGAAAGGATTTATATCACTCTTCTAGGTTCTAACGCCAATTCATCAGATCATCCTATCTCTAATTAGATTTTGTGGAGATCACATGTCACCCATCAGGAAGTGACATTCCATAAAAAAATATCGTATGTTTACGTTCCACAACATTCACATCTCTCCTTAGAATATATCATGGTCCCCTTTAAGAAACATGGTACATTCTATGAAGGGTTTGTTAAATTTGTTATATATGATAGTATGGTTGTCTTATTATCATGTTGTCTCTACATCACAAGTTTTCTTAGAGTTTTTATATTATTTTATTTGTGTCTACCTCTGTGGGGACAATTTACTATCCCATTTTCCTTTCTGGGGTCAATCAACTATATTATCAAATATAGCCCTAGCATATGCCCAACTAGCTTTTCCTTTACATTTATCTATCACCATTCATCATGTCTAAATTGATTTATATGGAGGTGGAAACACCAAAACAAGGCTTTAACTAAGGTAGTTCTCTAAACATCCACCCAAAATTTTCTTCATCTTTTTTAGCATAGGTTTTGTTGGTACCCAAAAATACATGGCTTTTTGAGCACCTTGTTAAATTTTGTAATGATGTCCCCTTTAAGTGCTTTTTGAGCCTATTTTCCTAGATGCAATTCTAAAGTTCTCCATGCATGTCAAGTGCTTAGCACCTTTGTTTTAACATTTGAAGACATCCTAGGTCGTTAATTTTGAGTTTTGAGTCATTTAGTGATGTCTTGTTTTAAGCACTTGTCCAAATCTGCATTTGTGCCAAAGTGTCAAATTGTTGTATCAAGCCCTGTTTGCATTTGAATATCTTTTGTCCTGTGAGAGGTCATGACATGCCGATTGTGGTATCATATTTTAGGCATGGGAGTGAGTCATCTCACCAATTTTTAGCCCCCCATGTGTCTGTTTGACCTGTTTGCTAAGCTCATTCTGTTTGCAATTTGTTAAAATTATTTGTGTGCGCACTGTCTAGTTTTATAAGTGACCTACTTTGAGGTATCCTAGTTTGTGCTCTGTGTCAGGTCTAGCACAATTGAGTGTGGTTCCATATTGTAAACCTGGAAGACTAAGTGCCCGATGAATTATAGGTCCCTTCCAATCCATTTGACCACTTTTCCAAGCCAATTCTAAATCAGTTTTCTATGTTTTTCACTATTTTAAATTCTGAACATATCTGACAGGCTGACTTTGGTGTTTGGTGATAATTCATCATTTGATCTTTTTGGCAAGCTGATTGTGGATTCATGTTCCTTGTATGGGGGCGAATCAATGCCCAAGATTCTGGTCTCTGAAAGTTTCATTTGGTCAGTTTTAAAAGCTAGTTCCAGAGCTGATTTATGTGATTCTGGCAGTGCGGATAGACAATGTTTCTAAGTGGTCAACTTTGATTAGTTTTATCTTTTGGCTCGAATCTCTCCATGATTTCTCCTTCGGTGAACATACTACAGTGTTGAAGGTGAACTTGTGTCCTTAATGGCGCTTTCCTATTGGCCCATTTAGTCAGTTTTTATGGCCAATTCTGGAGGCCACTTGATGTTATTTGGTTACATTGCAAAGGTTTTGAAAGGTGAATAGTGTGGTTACACTTTCAATCCAGCACACCAAAATTTGTATTGTTAAAGGTTTGGCATTATGAATGAACAAAGGAGAATGTGAAGTTTCATGGTTAGACTTGGTTGATTTTTCTCATCTGGTGTCAAGGCGCGCACTTATGTGTTACATGCTGAGGCATGTCAAAAGAAAAGTGTTAGTACACTCATTTTGGAGAGTGTGGCTTATCAAATCAAACCCTGGCATGTTTTGTTCTCTGTTAGTATTTTTCTTAATGTGCTAAGTGCATGGACACTTAAAGAGAAATTGTCTTATGTGCATGAGAACTCATCGACGGATGGTCAAATGGAAGACTAATTTCTATGGATGAAGTGAAACAACACAAAGGTGAAGGAGATGTTTGGATAGTGTTTTAATGCTGTATGTTGAATATTTTCCCTTGTATGAAGTTTCATTATGGATGTGTGGATATGTTGATGAAGGTTCTCGACAAATGTGAGTGGACCTAGCACCAAATACCAATCAAAGCTGCTCACACACTAATATAAATAAAACCCATGCGAGTAGTGAGGGCTATGTTTGTGTTCTTGCAAGTTTGTTTTATTTGTATTATAATGCATGAGTCATTGAGAGTTACCAGTCCATGTTGTGCCAGCGTAAGTGTGAATGGAGTTGAAGATGCATTGGAGTTTGAAAATGAAGAGGCACTATTCCAAAGAAAATACAATGCCAGCAGCGCATGCACAAATACATGAGTGGGCAGGGATCTCATGCCAAATTTGGAAGCCTTCAAGCCAGAAAATTATTGGTGACTCACACAATAATCAAGGGAGCTCACGATAGGACTTGGGGGATTTGGATGAGGAATCCACCAAGGAGGTCCATGCATGAAACAAGGGTGTTTGCATGGACTAGAAAAATATAAGTTGAATTAAAATGGCAATATGAATCGAAAGGGGGGAGGCTTGTTTTTGTTTTGCAGGTTAATTTTGTTTTGAGGGAGTGCGTGAGGACCAATTTAGGGAACTGGCAGGTTGTGTAAGTATAAGCAGTGAATTGATCAAGGTATATTGTGTTGCGGTGTCATGGCAGTTGCATGGTGCCTAAAATATGAATAGAAAGGGGAGCTTCACGCTAAATTTTGGAGTGCCCAAGACTAAGACCCCACGCGTATTCAAAAAGGACTCACACATTGCCAGCGTGAAGTAATGGAGATCTTCCTATAATGGCCAGCGGAGGGTATGTGAGTGAGTATAGTGTTATTTGTAGGCGTGATTATACGCCAGTGGGTGCAAGAAGTTGTAATTTGAGCCATGAGTGTAAGCAGCCCGTGCAATGATGAAAAGTGTAGTTCGTACAATGCAATGGATAGGCCTACGTTAATGGATGAGGCACTGGTAGTTTGAACCATGCTAGTGCGTAAGTAATGAGAGGTTTCATTGTGTGATATGAAGCCTTGCGCAAGAAGAGGAAAGACGTGTTTGAGGCACTAATGGTGTCTGTGATGAACTCATCAGATTGCGACCAAAAATAAAGGTAACTAGAGGTTTTCAGCGCCACCTTAGGTCTAGGAGATATAAAAGAGGGACAAGCTTTTGTTGGAGATCTTTGGGAGCAACGTAAACAAGCCATGAACAATATCTAGTTCCCCTTTGAAAGCTTTGAGTAATGTGGAGGACAGGGAGCTCGGTCACGAGTTTTTTTTTGGATGAGGGGTTAGTGACAAGTGTTTTCAGTTTGTCTCCTACTGCCTTGTGCCTAGTCATGATGACTGAGATTCTCAGAGGGATGTTGTGTTGAGGCCTTGTGTGAGCATAGTAGGTAGGGCCACACATTTTGACTGGTGCATTGGCACAATTAGTTGGCAGGTAATGTGATTGCAAAGGGTGGATACATAGAGATTTGGCATGAACCTGTGTTGCCTGCACATTCTTGAGGTTGCCATTCAAACATTGACTTGCGCCCAAACCAAAAGGAGGGTGCAGGGGCCGCGGAGAGTGGGTAAATGGGGTTGTTGTGTGGGAATCATTGTCCCACATGCACCCAGAAACAAGTTTGAGAAATATTTATATCAAACACCGTCCATGTAGGTAGTAAAGTAAGTGGAAGGAAAAGGTTATGTGCTAGCTTTGCTTGTGGACCCATGCCCTTGTGCATGCCAGCTGGCACTATAGGTGAATTTTTCATGTAGAGTTTAAAATACTCTAAACCATTTATCGCACATTCGTGCTAGGGTGAGTAGTTTAAGTGTTTATATGGAATGCTCCTCACAAGATGAAATATGAAGTGGAAGCAGAGGCTATGCTCACTCGACCCTTCATGAAGGTGCCTCTATTTCCATGCCTGGGCCCGCTAATAAAGGTAATTTTGCAGTAGTGTGATGGAGCTGATGAGGTGGACAAGTTGACATGTGGTGCACCCTCGCTGATTTGCTAGACAAACCTGACAATTAGTGAAAATTTGGAGATTCAAAGGTGGCGGTAAACTAACCGCCAGTCGTGCGATCGCTGAATGCTAGTGGTTAAGGGCCGACCATTCCGAGATCCAGAGATAACATAGTCGCTGATTCTCCAAGTCCCAGCAGTCAAGGCTCTAGCATTTTCAGATTCAGAGGTAGCTTATTCGCCAGTTCTCCTGATCATTCATAGTCAAGACAAGTCATTCCAAGATTGGGAGAATGGGCTCAGTCGCCCTTTCTCCAGATCTAACCCAAGGTTAAGGAATGACTTGGAGATTCGGTGATAGAGCTATTCGTACAATCACCAATGGTAACTGTAGTTAAAGAATGTGTTTAGAGATTATCAGATGCAAGCTAGTCACCAGTTCTCCAAATGGGGTAGTTAACCTGAGGTTTGTCCAAGCAACCAGTCACAGGATGACACTTGGTGCTTCTTGGTCCCTTCTATGGAAAAATGTAGAAAATGATATAAAATGCCAGACTTGAAAGAATTTAGAGAAATGATATAGTTTAGACTATAGGGAAAATTCAAAAAAATTTAAATGACAAGCCTATTCATGGATTAATGTCCTGGAGATTCAATTTTTATCCAAACATATAAGTGTTATATGTTTTTAGAAACGGGAAAAGACAAGGAATCTCATAGAAATGATTATTTTTAGTTTTAGTGAAGTAGGAAAGAGCACTGTGGGTCTGAATTTCGAGGCCAGAATCATAATAAAGTTTGTTGGAGAGATGATTACACACGGTGGATCAGTTTTGAGAATCAGTTGCAGAGCAAAGTGTGAGAAAACCTGGAGATATTTTCATGCCAAAGATGGACAGATGTTAGTAAGTTTTCAACCGACTCTCATTTGCTATATGTTGGGTTTTCTCTCATTTTGTAAAGGATGTTAAAAATTTATGTTGCTGGGACAGCTTCCAGGCTTTGAGTCCTATTTTTATGTTCATGGTCTTGCAATGTACATTTTTAGATGAATTTTAATGAAAACAATGGAATCCATATTTAGTTCTTGTTTGATGTCTTTGTATGCATTGTCTTAATTCTTGTGTATTAACTTGTAAGACATGTTGATATACCAGTTATAAGGTATCTGTGGGTTTGAATTTAAGTTTCTTTCAAGGAGAGAGTAAGTCTTGATTTCAGATTCTGAGAATTCTAGGTTAGCATATCAATTTGATGTCTAGGTAATGAAATGAGAAGAATGGTCTGCAAGGCATTTCATTCAGGTTCTTGAGTTGGAGTTAGGGTTTTCTGGGAATGCATGTTTGTTTGACTCTGATGCCCAATAGATAAGGCACTGGTCTTGGCTTGAATGGCAATTTTATTCATCAAACATTAATTCAAAATCACTTTACATTTCCGGTTTAGGAGCATTAATGTCTGTAAGTTGCATTGAATAGTGCAAGTGCTTTTGGTGATTCCTTATAGAAGTAAATCGGATAGGTTAGCCTACCTGAGCCTTTGGGTTTGAAGAGAAGAGGGGTGAATATCCTTGTTACTATCCACTGATTTTCATGTCTGCATAAAGGGTTTTAGTGAGAGAGTATTTATGTATGCAGATTTAGTATATTTTAGGTACACTCACCTGGGTTTGTGGAGCCCGAAGTGTAGAAGGAGTTTCTCCTTGTCAATTTGTCTTTTCTTGCTTGAGCCATGAGTTTACGAATCACAGAGTTCAATTGAAGCATTTAAGTCTTGTAATAGGATTCAACAAGAAAAATCACTAATAGATTGGTGACTCTACTGGGGAATAGATAAATGACAACAAGTTTTAGATGTCCAATTCCTTGCTTTGCTAAATCATCCCAGGGTTTGGTCCAGTTTGGTCATAGAGTCAATTCTTTTAAAAAAATTGTTATATTATCTCACTGAATGTGATTGGCAATTCTGAATTTCCATTTGATTCATGTTTTGTAAAATGAAATTGCAATGTATTTTGTGATCTTGACAAACAGTGCATCCTGTGAAGTTGTTTTATGTTTGTTAATAAAGAAGGTCCAAGCATGAGGTAAAGGTTCTCAGCTGGTTCAAGATTGGTCCTCTGCAAAGAGGTGGTGGCTCTACAAAGATTTGAAAGGTGATTTGAGGAAGGCTTCAGATCAGTATTTTACACCAGCAATAGCACTTCCAAGTAATCTTTTTTCAAAGTAAAAAATAGTCCCTAAATAGGTGAATCAATCACTAAAGAAAAGGGAAATTAGTTTGAAAGTTCATGCCATATTTCTGATAGAAGATTCAGTTTCTAAAGAGTATTAGAAATATGTTGATGTTTAATGAAGTCAGTGGTTGCATAAAATTGGATAGAAATACTGTCATGAGAATAAGCTTTATTGATTTGTCAGTGTGTTAGAATGGAGTTCCTAGCTGTGATAAGTCAAGATGCTTCTAGATCTGAAATTTTTCAGTCAGATTTAGAGAGTTATGATGATGAACTTTATTTAATAAATCAAAAAATTTAGCATAATTGCAATTAGCTGTTAAGATGTGCAATAGGAGAAAGAAATGAGGAGTCCACATTGTCTTATTATAAGAGATTTCTTGTTGCATGTGGTGAACTTCCTATGGGTCTTGATTTTCAAGAATCCCAATATGCTGAGATGTTTCTTGAACTTGGTATGCCTGAATCGTTCAGTTGGACTGGATCCTTAAAAGATGAAGCACTAGAAAATGTTAAAGAATGGATGGGTTCATTTGTAGATGCTGATTCTAGTTATCCTGAATCTAGTTGTACTAAGGATGCTGAGTTTTGTGATGGTTATAGTGTTGGTTATTGTGCTAATAATGAAATTTATAGTTATCAAGGAGTAGATGATGAATATTTAGTTGATAGTGATTTCCTTGAGCTTGTTGATTTCTCTTTCTCTCAGCATGATAATAATGGTTATTTGTTTCAGTTTAGTGATGTTTTGTGTAAACATGATGAGCATGATTATAATGCGGATGATAGTTCCTGCAATAGTTACTTCACACAAGGTAATGTGAGATGAATAAATTCAATCCTAGTTTCAGATGGGGAAGAGACTTGCAACATCAATAGTAAGAATGAAGAGATAGAATGTAATGCTCAGTGCTTGCTAAGTTGTGAGAAGATATCAAATCTCTTGGATGCTGATTTTTAGAGGTATGGTACTAAGTTTGTTTCCAGAATTCCATGCTCGGTAAATATAAGTTTTGATGAAAGTGATTTGGATGATGGCATGTTGAGTGAAACACATATTGACATCTTTTCTCCTATTTTCAATCAACAGTGTGAAAGAGCATTTCATTGTGATAATTTTGATGATGTTATTTTTTATGAATACAATGATGAATATACTAGTGGGTATTTAGATTTACTAGTGCTTGTTGACTATGATTCCGGTTTACATTTTGATGCTGAAGAATATGGTAAATCTGAAAATGTATTCTCAGATTTGCTAATGACTAAGGAGCCACTCACTGATGGAGCTTGTTCATTTATAAATGATAATGATATAGTTTGTGATTAGCAGGATGTTTCCGGTTCTATGCAATCAAAGATTTATTTTGAGAGGTTCTATTTCAGTTTGCAAAGTGATGAGATAGAAATGTTTTATTCCTTTTTTCAAACTAATAATCGAAATGATAATGTTTCCAGCCATGATGTGGAGCTGGAATGTTTCATTTTTCAGCATAGCAGTGACAATGAAGAGTGTGATGTTTTCACATCACAAAGTGATCAGTACTCATGGCATCTTGATGGCTTTCCCTTGTTGGATAATGGTGAGTGTGTTGATTATTTTTCCTATGATATGCTGAAAGTGGATCAAAATGTTTTTGACTGGCTAGATGAAACATATAATCTCAGTTTGCCTCTGTTGTATGGAGATGAGAATCATTTATTTGATAGAGGTAAAACTGATTAGATTTTTGGGGCTTTGAGCCTTTTTTTAAATGTTGTAAGTTCATGTACAGTCACTTTCCCTTTCAGTTGTGTGTTTGCTTTCAGTAAGGGGTTCTCTGTTCAGAATTTTATGAAATTGAAGAAGAAAAATGTCAAGTTGATTCTTTGGGTGGTCTACTGTACCATGAGATTTTGGATTCTTTTCATGCCCGCATGGGGTAGGTGTCCATAGTCAAAGCCACTATTGGTACTAAAAAATACATGGGGTTTTTGAGCACCTTGTTAAATTTTGCAATTATGTCCCCTTTAAGTGCTTTTTGAGCCCTATTTTCCTGGATGCAATTCTAAAGTTCTCCATGCATGTCAAGTGCTTATCACCTTTTTTTTGGCATTTGAAGACATCCTAGGTCATTACTTTTGAGTTTTAAGTCATTTAGTGATGTCTTGTTTTGAGCACTTGTCCAAATTTGCATTTGTACCCAAGTGTCAAATTGTTGTAGCAAGCCCTATTTGCATTCGAATATCTTTTGTCCTGTGATTTCTCATGACATGTTGGTTGTGGTATCGTATTGTAGGCATGGGATTAAATCATCTTGCCAATTTTTAGCCCCCCATGTGTCTGTTTGACCTGTTTGCTAAGCTCATTCCGTTTGCAATTTGTTAAAATTCTCTGTGTGCGCACTATCCAGTTTTATAAGTGACCTAATTTGAGGTATCCCAGTTTGTCCCCTGTGCAAGGTCTGGCATAATTGAGTGTGGTTCCATATTGTAAACCTAGAAGACTAAGTGCCCGATGAATTCTAGGTCCCTACCAATCAATTTGACCACTCTTCCAGGCCAATTTCGAATTAGTTTTCTATGTTTTTCACTATTTTAAATTCTGAACATATCTGACAGGATGACTTTGGTGTTTGGTGATAATTCATCATTTGATCTTTTTAGTGAGCTGATTTTTAATTCATGTCCCTTGTATGGAGGTGAATCAATTCCTGTAAGGTCCACCCCATTTCCACCTTTTCCTTGACAGTTTGATGCTAGAGGATTAAGGGGTGTTGTAGTATCTGGATGAATGGTAAATCCCTAATGGAATTATACCTTCATATCAGTACCTATCAACTAAGTGTCACTATGACAGAGGTGATATCTCTAGGTTATTAATTATGTAAGTGAATCTTGGATGTAGTATGTTACCCTACAGATCATACGTTCAGCTAGACTATTAAGGTTCCATTGAGTACTTTTGTCGAAAGGATTTGATTCGAGAAGTCGAGATGTAAATGCCAAATTAGTTATGTGTTAAGTCTTAAGTTTATCTTGGATTTAATTAATAGTTGATGTGATGATTCTAGTAACTCCTACGAGGAGGATGAGTAATGTTTTGATGATGTATTATATGGTTATACCATAGTGACATTTTGGTGATATTCTTAGAACCCTGAACAAGGATTTGTTAGATCCTAGACTAATAGGATTATTCTGAATTTTGTTTTCCTAGATTAGGAAATTTAATCATACTTGTGATAAGAATTTTATAGGACCTGATTGTTATGGTTACCTCCTTACCGATGTTGAACCATCGATTTATCTTAAATATCATGCTAAGGAAAATTGAGAATCTTTGAGATTAGGAGTACTATGAAGTTATGCAATCAAATTATGTAGATTGAATTGAATTGAAATAATGAATGTATTCTATATGTTTGCAAGCTTGAATTTGGATTATGATCTATATGTGGGCATTGTACTTTATGTGACTTTGAGTACGTAGTAGAAATTATAAATTATGTGTATAAAATTATATGCAATTAAATTATGCACTATATGAAAGTGATTAGATGTATGCATTGAATCATGAATTATGAGAAAGCGATTGTAAGAATGCAATCGAATTCTATGTTGCAAATGAATATCATGTTAGACATCTTCGCTGCATTGATGTTATGAGTAATTGATGATTACCTTGTGATGATGTTAGATTATTGATGATCATGATTTCAATTGAATTACAAGATTAGTAGGCATTAGAGATGCAATTGAATTATGAAATTGAAACTAAGCAATTGAATTTTGATTAAATTGAAGATGTTATATCTTATATGTTTATTCGTATTAGTTTTTCTTCCTTGAATTATTAATGCTGCATTGAGGAGTGTGCAGGTAAGAGAACCATGGAATTAATTGGAGAACCAAGGTTAAACATATGTGAATTGAGTAAGCCAAAGCTTAATCCGATATGGGATTAAAAGCCTCGTTGTAATGTGAACTCCTGGTAAATGTGGATTTTTGCATGTGTGTTATTAGTTAATTTCTTGTTGTCATCTAGGACATGACCTTGGGTATGTAATGTGTAATCGTTAGTGTCATTTGACACTTGTTATGTACTTGTTTTAATTCATCCTTGTTCTAGTCACTTCTAGGGCCAATAAGGGGTTCTAAGGGTCATTTTTGGCATAATTTAAGTACCTTATGGATAGGGTTATGAGTTAAGAAGGTTTTGAGCATGTCCCTAATTCCCTAGTGACCTTGGTAACCTATTTTATGACCCATTTGCCCTCAACTTCGAAATTGGATAAGTCATAATCTTTACCCAACTCCACCTTTTCTTTCAATCATGCATTTATCATGAGGGGACAAAGGAAGACAACAAGGCCATAGAGTCAAGTCTCATTTATGGATGGTGGGTGGGTAGAGATTTGGAGGCCTTTTTAGAGGCCCTTAGGAGATTTAGTGGGTGTTCACCCACTCTCCACATTTGGAGACATTAGGGTTTGGATTGAGGAAGGATAGTGGATAAGCTCTTCTCAAATTTCCATTTCCATCACACTTATGGAGGTTGGTTACTCTTCTCATGGAAGCCTTTCTACTTGCTCTTTAGATTAACTTATATTTTTCTTTCTCATGCATATGAATCTTGGTTCTTGTTGTGACAATGTGTTGTAATGGAGGGATTTTGGGTTTTGATTTCATGGTTTGATCTTGTTCTTTTTGCTTGATTGAGGGAGTTCTTGTTTATGGGTGTGAGGCATTACTCACTCTTTGGGAAGAGAAGAAGTGGCCTATGGGTGGAGGGGTTAGTTGGGCTCTCCATGAGGTGAGAGTCTCTTCTCTTGGAGAAGAGGGATAAGTCCATGGTGTATGGGCACCATGGAAGCCATTGCTTTCTTGTATTTTGAAGAGGATGTTAAGAAAAGTATGTGTATGAAGAGGCATTTGGATATGCATGGATATGCATGGATATGTAGCCTTGAAGAGGCATTTGAATACTCATGGTGAGAAAATTTGTATGTAATGGCATTCTCCCCTTGGAAAAGCCCACCTCCACCCTCTCAATGAGCTTGTAAGACTCATTTGTGTAACCTTGGAAGGGAGTAATTTGTCATATGTGCATTTGTGTATATTGTTTGTGAGCATCTTGTTGATCTTGTTGAATACCCGTTTAGCCTTGGTTCTCCAAGCTCGGGGGTGGTCTCATAAGAGACCTAGGTTGGGTGGTGAGCACCCATGGTTCTCCATTTTTTTTATTTACAAGTTTGGATGTCAAGACTCATGTGGATGTTGCTTGAAAAAGTCCACTCTCTTGGTGTAGAATTATCCTATGATGTGGTATTGTTGATCCTTTTTGAAGATCATCTTCTTGTTGTATTTTGTAATGTTGTTTGTATGCCTTTTGGCTATTGTGAAGTTGTAAGAGATTAGTAATGAAGATGAGTTTTGTTATTCCATCTTGAACTCTCATTGAGTATCTACACCAGTTTGGATTAATTAGTTGTAAATGTGAATACTTCTTTATCACAAAGAATATGTATTTTAGTTGAGGAGATGACTATATTGAAAATGATGAATCATTTCTTCCATATCCAATGTATTCTACTTCTTGAGATAATGAAGTTATTCCTTCTTGTGAAATGAAAATCAATATTGATAGAATAGATATTGTATCAATTTCAATAAGATTTCATATTTTGGTTGAAGTAGGAATATTGCAGATTCATATATGATGATTTAAATGTCATGATCATTGAAAATAATCTCCATTTGATTCATATCACTCTTTTAGACCTATCAATTGTAATGAAACATCTATGAAGGAATGAACAAATTAATTTATATGTTGATATCTCAATTGATTTGCAATCAAACTATATTTAACCCTTATTGATACTCTATCAATCTTAAGACAATATACTTCCTTATGCATTAAGGAGACTAATTAAATGATTAAGATATACTACTCATAGTTTGCAAGAAGAGGTAAAAATAGTGCAAGCAAAATAACACTCTCCAGATTTTAAGAAAGCAAAATGCTCTCTGGATTTTGTATGGGATAAAAATCCCATACAAAATCCATACCACAGTCATTTTAATATAATAAACTTGCCACCTCAATATATATTAAACAAATAAAATATTAATCTACTTTACCCCCTTACCTTATTTAATATCTTCCCCATAACATGGCGCATGAGGAGGGATGTCAAGTCTTTGTTTTAATTGAAACCTTCTTATTGGGCAGGGGAATGTACCTTAGCTGACTCCCCATCATGGGTGCACAGCATGGGGATACTCACTTTAGAATTGTTTATTATATGTCTGCATTACCTTTAATGCATTTATCTCTCCTTTGAAAACTGGCGCAGGTTTTGGGAATGAGGTCCTTGTTTCTTGGTAAGAGGTTTGGAGGGTCCCAAGACTTATTAAGGCTTGTCATAACTTTATGTAGCATCCCTTTAATTTCCCTTTTTATGCACTTCCCTATGGAGACTTTTACATCTCCCCTAAAATGGTACATGCTTTGGATGTGTCCTTTCCCTTGGGCACGTGGATGGAGGGAGTAGGAAGGGAGATCTAGGTAGGGAGCTAGAAAGTTAGGGAGTGGCTTAGGATTAGTAGGTTGTTAAGATAGCTTAGGTTGTTAATTAATTTATGTTATTAGGTTAATTTGTATTAATGACATGTTAATAATAATAGTTAGATGTTATTTAGCAATGTTTTAAATATTTATTTTGTTATTTATATATGATATCATATTACTAAATTTATGATCGTATACAATGTTAATTAATATATTATGGTATATTAACTAATTAATAATTATATTAATTAATTAATATATTATAATTAATTTCATATATAATTTAGTTTAAATCTTTGAATATATATATACATTATTAAATAATGTTTCCTTTAGATTTATTAATTAGTTAATAGGTGCATTGATCTATTGGAATAATGCAATCATTAATTGATTAATATGTACTTATTTTGAACAGAAATTAGTATAGATGATTATTGAAATTTATATTCAATATTTTTCATTAGCTTCCAATTTAATTTTCATAATCAAATTGGTCTTGAAATTTACATAATTGGAAATGGTTAACCTATTTATAGAATTAACGTTATTAAATAAACATTCATTTCCTTTTAGATAACCTATACACTTTATAGATCGATGATCTACGATATTGATCGAGAAGGTGGTCAACGATCTTCTTCGATTATATTGATATCATCTAGCATCCTATGGATATTAAAACAACTTTGTTGAGGTTTGACCTCTTGTCGCGTTTGGACCTTGTCATTAGCACTTTTGTCCCGCATCATAAACTTGGATCTTTTACCCAAAAAAAATTTGTTTGTTGTGTTTTGACCCAAACTTTTGGGCATTACAATGCCCAAGATTCTAGTCTCTGAAAGTTTCATTTGGTTAGTTTTAAAAGCTAGTTCCAGAGCTGATTTATGTGATTCTGGCAGTGTGGATAGACAATGTTTCTAAGTGGCTAACTTTGATCAGTTTTATCTTTTGGCTCAGGTCTCTTCATGATTTCTCCTTCGGTGAACATACTATAGTGTTGAAGGTGAACTTGTGTCCTCAATGGCGCTTTCCTGTTGGGCCATTTAGTCAGTTTTTGTGGCCAATTCTAGAGGCCTCTTGATGTTATTTGGTAACATTACAAAGGTTTTGAAAGGTGAATAGTGTGGTTACACTTTTGATCTAGCACACCATAATTTGGATTTTTTAAGGTTTGGCATTATGAATGAACAGAGGAGAATGTGAAGTTTCATGGTCAACCTTGGTTGATTTTTCTCATCCGGTGTCAAGGCGTGCACTTATTTGTTACATGCTGAGGCATGTCAAAAGAAAAGTGATAGTACACTCATTTTGGAGAGTGTGGCTTATCAAATCAAACCCTGACATGTTATGTTATCTGTTAGTATTTTTCTTAATGTGCTAAGTGCATAGACACTTAAAAGAGAAATTGTCTTATGTGCATGAGAACTCGTGAGTGGACGGTCAAATGGAAGACTAATTTCTATGGATGAAGTGAAACAACACAAAGGTGAAGGAGATGTTTTGACTATTTTTTAAGGCTGTATGTTGAACATTTTCCCTTGTATGAAGTTTCATTATGGATGTGTGGATATGTTGATGAAAGCTGCAGGCAAATGTCAGTGAAGCTAGTGCCAAATACAAATCGGAGCTGCTCACACACTAATATAAATAAAACCCACGTGAGCAGTGAGGGCTATGTTTGTGTTCTTGCAAGTTTGTTTTATTTGTATTGTGTTGCATAAGTCATTGAGAGTTTCTAGTCCATGTTGTGCTAGTGTAAGTGTGAATGGAGTTGAAGATGCGGTTGAGTTTGAAAATGAAGAGGCATTGTTGCAAAGAAAATACAATGCTAGTAGCCTATGCACAAATACATGAGTGGGCAGGGATCTCATACCAAATTTGGAAGCCTGCAAGCCAACAAATTATTGGTGACTCATGCAATAATCAAGGGAGCTCACGATAGGAGTTGGGGGATTTGCGTGAGGAATCCACCAAGGAGGTCCACACATGAAACAAGGGTGTTTGCATTGACCAACAAAATATAAGTTCAATTAAAATGGCAATATGAATCGAAAGGGGGGAGGCTTTTTTTTGTTTTGCAGGTTGTTTTCTTTTTAAGGGAGTGCATGAGGACCAATTTGGGGAACTGGCAGGTTGTGTAAGTATTATCAGTGAATTGATCAAGGTGTATTGTGTTTCAGTGTCATGGCAGTTGCATGGTGCCTTAAATATGAATAGAAAGGGGAGCTTCATGCAATATTTTGGAGTGCCCAAGACTGAGACCCCACAGGTATTCAAAAAGGACTCACGCATTACCAGTGTGAAGTAATGGGGAGCTACCTGTAACGGCCAACAAAGGGTACGTGAGTGAGTATTATGTTATTTACAGGCATGATTATGCACCAGTGGGGGAAGGAAGTTGTAATTTGAGCCATGAGTGTAAGCAGCCTGCACAATGATGAAAAGTGTAGCTCACACAATGCAATGGATAGGCCTTCGTTAATGTATGAGGCTTTGCTAGTTTGAACCATGCCAGTGCATAAGTAATGGGAGGTTTCATCATGTGATATGAAGCCTTGTGCAAGAAGAGGAAAGATGCATTTGAGGAACTAATGGTGTCTATGACTAACTCATCAGATTGCGGCCAAAAAGAAAGGTAACTAGAGATTTTCAGCATCGCCTTAGGTCTGGGAGATATAAAAGAGGGACAAGCTTTTGTTGGAGATCTTCAAGAGAAACATAAACAAGCCATGAACAATATCTACTTCCCCTTTGAAAGCTCTGAGTAATGTGGAGGACAAGGAGCTCGGTCACAAGTTTATTTTTAGATGAGCAGTTAGTGATGGGTGTTTACAGTTTGTCTCCTACTGCCTTGTGCCTAGTCATGATGACTGAGATTCTCAAAGTGATGTTGTGTTGAGGCCTTGCATGAGCAGAGTAGGTAGGGCCACATATTTTGACCGGTGCATGGGCATAATTAGTCGGCGGGTAATGTGATTGAAAAGGGTGGATGTGTAGACATTTGGCATGAAGCTGTGTTGCTGGCACATTCTTGAGGTTTCCATTCAAACATTGACTTGCACCCAAACCAAAAGGAAGGTGCAGGGGCCATGGAGAGTGGGTAAATGGGGTTCTTGTGTGGGAATCATTGTCCCACATGCACCCAGAAACATGTTTGAGAACTATTTATATCAAACACCATCCATGTAGGTAGTAAAGCAAGTGGAAGAAAAAGGTTATGTGCTAGCTTTTCTTGTGGGCCCATGCCCTTGCACATGCTAGCTGGCACTATAGGTGAATTTTTAATGTAGAGTTTAAAATACTCTAAACCATTTATCCCACATTCATTCTGGGGTGAGTAGTTTAAGTGTTTCTATCGAATGCTCCTCACAAGATGAAATATGAAGTGGAAGCAGAGGCTATGCTCATGGGACCCTTCATGAAGGTGCCTTGATTTCTATGCCCAGTCCCACTGATAAAGGTAATTTTTCAAGCGTGATGGAGCTGATGAGGTTTACTAGTTGACACATGGCACACGCTCACTGATTCGCTAGACAAACCCGGTAGTTAGTGGAAATATGGAGATTCAGAGGTGGCGGTCAGCTAAGTGCCAGTCACGCGATTGCTAAATGCTAGCGGTTAAGGGCCAACCATTCTGAGATCTAGAGATAGCCTAGTCACCGATTCTCCAAGTCCCAGCAATCAAGGCTCTAGCATTCTGAGATTTGGAGGTAGTTTGTTTTCCAATTCTCCAGATCATTCGCAGTCAAGACAAGTCATTCTAAGATTGGGAGAATGGGCCCAGTCACCCATTCTCCACATCTAACCTAGGGTTAAGGAATGACTTGGAGATTTGGAGATAGAGCTATTCGCGTAATCGCCAGAGGTAATTGTAGTTAAAGAATGTGTTCAGAGATTATGAGATGCAAGCCAGTCGCTAGTTCTCCAAATGGGGTAGTTAACCTGAGGTTTGTCCGAGCAACGAGTCATAGGATGACACTTAGCGCTTCGTAGTCCCTTCTGTGGAAAAATGTAGAAAATGATATAAAATGCCAGATTTGAAAGAATTTAGAGAAATGATATAGTTCAGACTATGGGGAAAATTCAAAAAAAATTAAATGACAAGCCTGTTCGCAGATTAATGTCCTGGAGATTCAATTTTTATCCAAACATATAATTGTTATATGTTTTCAGAAATGGGAAAGACAAGGCATCTCATAGAAATCATTATTTTCAATTTCAGTGAAGTAGGAAAGAGCATTGTGGGTCTAAATTTTGAGGCCTGAATCAGAATCAAGTTTGTTGGAGAGATGATTGCACATGATGGATCAGTTTTGAGAATCAGGTGCAGAGAAAAGTGTGGGAAAACCTGGAGATATTTTCATGCTAAAGATGAACAGCTTTCAGTTAGTTTTCAACTGACTCTCATTTTCTATATCTTGGTTTTTCTCTCATTTTGTAAAGGATGTTGAAAATTTATGCTACTGGGATAGCTTCCAGGATTTGAGTCTTATTTTTGTGTTCATGGTCTTGCAATGTACATTTTTAGATGAATTTTAATGAAAACAATGGAATCCCTATTCAGTTCTTGTTTGATGGCTTTGTATGCATTGTTTTAATTCTTGTGTATTAACTTGTAAGGCATGTTTATATACCAGTTATAAGGTATCTTTAGGTTTGAATTTAAGTTTCTTTCAAGGAGAGAGTAAGTCTTGATTTTAGATTCTGAGAATTCTAGGTTAGCATATGAATTTGATGTCGAGGTATTGAAATGAGAAGAATGGTCTGCAAGGCATTTCATTCAGGTTCTTGAGTTGGAGTTAGGGGTTTTTAGGAATGCATATTTGTTTGACTCTAATGCCCAATAGATAAGGCACTAGTCTTGGCTTGAATGGTAGTTTTATTCATCAAACATTAATTCAAAATCACTTTACATTTCCAGTTTAAGAGCATTAATGTCTATAAGTTGCATTGAATAGTGCAAGTACTTTTGGCAATTCCTTGTAGAAGTGAATATGATAGGTTAGCCTACCCGAGCCATTGGGCTCAAAGAGAAGAGGGGTGAATATCCTTGTTACTATCCACTGATTTTCATGTCTGCATAAAGGGTTTTAGTGAGAGAGTGTTTATGTATGCAGATTTAGTATGTTTTAGGTACACTCGCTTGGGTCTATGGAGCCCAAAGTGTAGAAGGAGTTTCTCCTTGTCAATTATTCTTTTCTTGCTTGATTCATGAGTTTAGGAATCACAAAGTTCAATTGAAGCATTTGAGGCTTGTAATAGGATTCAACAAGAGAAATCACTAACAGGTTCATCAGAGAAAATAAAGTTGTTGGTTTTGTCAACTCATATTCACTATGAGATCAATGCTTTCTTTCCACTTTAGTTTCTCATTATTTTCATAGTGTAATTGCATTTTTTATATTTTTCTAGTATTGTACTATATTTTTTATCATTCTAGTTAGTGTCCTTGGTTTTTACTAAAAAAAAATTCATCCTCTATACGTTGTCTATACAAGTCTTACACTCATCACACATTCATAGTGTACCCTCACTTCCTTCCTTGACCTACACATGCATCTAGGGTTGTTAGTTCACAAAGTTCAATGTTTTATCTCTATTGTGTGCACTCTTTTAATTTTTGTTGTAAAAATATCATTAAATTATATTTATAGTTATAAATTATTCTAAATTTATTGCATCTACTATTTTAGTTTAGTTTTTCTTTTTATCATATCAGTTGTCTTGATCACCTATCTCACTAGAGCACTAGTTAAAGTCAAGTGGTGTAAAGGAAAAATCATCCTTTGAGACTTTAATCAGTCTTGAGGTTGGTGAAATTTTTCTTATCCATACTAATATAGCATTTTCTTCTAAAGTTCCTAAAAAATTTGATAGTAGGTGTTTTTTTAAACCATAACTCATAAGGTTTCTTTGTATGATTTATTCTCATTTATACCCTATTGGGAAGGTAAATAATAGTGTGTAAACATCTCTAGTACACATTATGTTAGATATTGGTTGGAATTTTTTTGTTCAAGTTTTCTCATTGATGTCAACAAATCACATATACTTCAGTTTTGAGTTTGTTATATCAGACAAATTATGTTTTTGGTTGCTACAAGCAGTTGGACAAAGGTGTACAGATAGTGTAAAAAATATTAGTATGTGTAGGGAAATATTTTTTGTCTTCAATATGTTTAGACCTTATGTCTAAAGTCGCATGGCATAAATTTATGATTTGAGAGAGTTATAGTTGTTTTGGTGAAGACTAGTTGCAAGATAGAGACAAGGAAATTGACAAAGTTAGTTGCTAAGTTTTGAGCATAAGTTGGTTACAAGATGGAATCTTATTATGAAAGCTTAAGGGATGGAAGAAGACATAAGATAGAGTACATTCTGGGATATTTTGGTCTGATTAGGTGGTGCTGACAACAACACTAGCATATGAACTTGGATAATTACTTTTGGGAGTTGACTAGGTTGTGTAACATGTTCCATGGATTGAGGAGCATTTATTGTGGATATTGGCACATAAATTAATATTTTTCATTTTCATATATATATATATATATATATATATATGTGTGTGTGTGTGTGTGTGTGTGTGTGTATTAGGTGTCTTTTGTTCCTTGGCATTGGGTAATGTAATTGTTTGTGCATTGGGGAAGTCCTAACTAGCTGGCCTAATTGATACTTGTATCTTGTATGAAGGAGAGAAAATTCTCCAACATAATTAGAGGAACTTGTATGGAAGGTATTTGTGATTGTGCATGTGATAATTGTAATAAGGGAAAATAAGAAGAAAAGAGATATGAGTGGAATATATGATCATTCCTTGTGCACTTCAACATAACTGTAAAGGCAAGTAAGCTCCTATCAATCAATTTAGTCATTTGAATTCACTTTATTTTATTTGGACAGTGAGTCCTGAATGCAGGTTTAACCTTCTCCTTGGAGTAGTGTGCTCAAGAAGTGTTTCTTTTGATCTCATCAACTCCTAACAGGGTTGAGGAACCTTTTAACAAGGATTCTATCCTTTCACATGGACTATTATACTATATGTATTGTATTAGCTCCTAACATGGTTAGGTATCCCAAGAGGGACATTTTATACTGCTGCATGATATAGTGGGTTCCATCCGCACCATAGTTTTTCTCTTAATAGGGTTTTCCTCAAGAACAAAAATCTATGTGTTATTTAGCACTATTATTTATCTAGTTCAAAACTTTAAAGTTTACAATTATTATACACAACTAACTCAACCCCCCCCCCCCCCCTTCTCACTTGTGTGGTGTAGCATTCTATTGGTAAAAATTGGTGTCAAAGTTTTTGGTCCTCTTGGAGAAAGTGTAACTACTTGAGGAGATCTAGAATGGAAAGATGTAGGAAGGAGAGTCCTAAATTTGATAGATAAAAATTTTGACAGGTGGAAAACCATGATGAGAAATAATTTAATCTTCTTGGGAATTGAATACCGGTTGATTAAAAAAAATAAAATTTTAAGAGTGAGGATGAATTGGAAAACACTACAGAAGATGAAAGGAATAAATTCACTTGGAATATGATTGCTAGAGAATTCCTAATTAGTGCACTTTCTAAGGCAGAATTTATAGAGGTCAAGGAGCTAGAGTTGGCACATGAGATCTGGATAAAGTTAGAAGCACTATATGAAGGAGACAAATATACCAAATAGTCCAAGTTGCAGTGTTGGAAAAAAAATTTGGGGAACATGAGGATGCAAGAAAATGAGTTTATTAGAGCATATGTTCAAAGAGTGATAGAGACTGTTACTGGTATAAGAAATATAGGAGGATCTATTACAAAAAAAAAAATCATTGTGAAGATTCTAAGTTATTTGACACCAAGTTCATGACAATTGAAGAGATTATACTACTCACAAATGGATTTATAAGGGATGCTTTGATTGGTAAGTTATTTCTATTTGAAACCTCTAAATTAGAAGATGCTTTACCTAAAGTCAAATATTCTTGTAAGGTTATTGTTAATAAGGATAAGAAGATGCTAACAAATAATGTGAGTACTCATATAAGTGACAAGTATGCAAATTCATAAGAATATGCTAAGGAATGGACAAAAATAGAGGAAGAAGAAAATAAACAGGATGAGCTTGTATCCCCAGCCACAAAGAGGGAAAATAATGGTAAGGAAAAGTATGAAGGAAAATTACCCTTGAATTGTTTTTCATGCAATAAGATAGGTCATGTTTTCTCTAGATGTCCTACTAGAATTTCAAAGTATAAACCTAAGTCATACTAGTCTAAATATCCTAAGGAATGTTATATAGCTAATGAGGGTACTTTTGATAATGAATTTGTGAATGATGAAAAAAATATTTGGTTTTTTTTATTAAAGATGAATATCCTATTCATGAAGAAAAAGATTTGGTTTCACATGTAGAAATGAAATTTGAATAGATTATAGATAGTGGATGCTCTCACCACATGACCAGTGATAAAGGAAAAATTGTGTAGCTTAACAAGTATGATGGAGGTGTAGTCAAATATGAAGATAACACTCCTTGCTTGATCATAGGAAGAGGATCTATAACTCTTGATGGTAAAAATAATATTGTTGAGTTTTGTTTGTTGATGGACTAAAACATAATCTATTGAGTGTTGGACAACTTGTGGATAAAGGTTATCATCTGCAATTAAAAAATGGAAAATGTACTTTTAGAGATCATTCAAGAAATTTGATTTGTATCAAATACTAGAATTAAAGGCAATGTATTTCAATTGAACTCAATTGAACAAATTTATTTTGTTTTGAAGATAGATGATAGTTGGTTATGTCACAAGAGGTTTTCTCATATAAATTTTGATAACATTGTGAAGGTTAATAAAACTCTAGTGCAATCATAGATTTACCAAAGTTTATGAAGCCTACTAATATGTTGTGCAAAGAATGTGTTATGGTAAAAAAAATAGGACTATCTTTCAAAGAAAGACTTATTCATAAAAAGGGAGATTGGATCTAGTATACAGATCTATGTGGTCCTACAAGAACAAGGTCATATTATGGTGAAAGGTACTTTATGATTTTTGTTGATGATATCGTATTTGGTGGAAATGATGCTATGAGTAATAAATTCACTCAAGAGATGAAAGGTGAATGTGAGATGTCTATTATAGGGGAAATAAAAAGAAATCTTGGTTTGCAAATCACTCAAAGTAAGGAAGAAATTTTTATATGTCAAACAAAGTATCTTAAGTAATTATTGAATTTTTTTGGAATGGAGGTTTGTAAGCTAGTTGGAACACCTATGGTTATAGGTTGCAATCTAACCACTATTGATGATTCACCAAATATTTTTCAGACAAAGTACAAGTCAATGATTGGAGGATTTTAGTACTTGACTCATAAAAGGCCAAATATATCCAACGTAGTTGGAATTGTTTCTAGATTCCAAGCTGAACCTAGGAATACAAATTTTGTTGTTGTGAAAAGAATACTAAGATGTATTAAGAGAACCTTGGACTATAGTTTGTGGTATGACATATCAAATAAATTTGATTTATATGCATTTATTGATGTAGACTGGGTAGGTAGTGTGGATGACAGAAAAAGCACAAGTGGAGGAGATTTCTTCCCTAGAAAGAGATTGGTTTCTTGGTTGAGAAAGAATTAGGATTCTATATAACAATCTACTGTTGAATCAGGATATGTTGCTTCTACTATTAATTGCACTCAGATTGTTTAGAGGAAAAATATGTTGAAGGTTATTGGAGTAAGAATTGAAGAGCCCATTTTTATTCACTATGATAACACAAGTATATTCAATATATCAAATAATCCAGTATTACATTCTAAGATAAAGCATATATCAATTAAATATCACTTCTTGAGAGAAAAGACTGCAAAGAAGGAATTTAAATTGGAATACGTTAGCACAAAGGGACAAATTGTAGACATTTTTACAAAATCATTTTCATAAGAGACCTATGATTATCTCAGAGGTATGCTTGGCATGATGGTCCCAGCTTGTGACAATTAAATGATGCATCAATGCATCAATCCAATGTTTATCAAAACTTTATAATTTTTTTGGACTTGATGATTGGTACTACTCCTTAGGGGGAGTACTTGTAAAGGTTGAAATAATTAAGTGTTTATGAATAGAGAACCTGGTATGTTACAGGCATGAAGATTTGATAAAGATACATTATGGGGGGAGACATTTGTTTGATCAGAGTGTGCACCCTTTTCCATTGATGTCAAAGGGGGAGAGATTTATGTGAAAAACCTCCTACTATATTAGGGGGAGAAATGTCAAAGATATTGAGAAGGCTGTATTGAGTTGAATGCTTTTGGGTTGTTGGTTTTTCACTCATATGTTTCCATCAATGCCAAAGGGTGAGACTGTTAGATACTGTTAGAATTTTTGTTCTTCGATTTTTTTCATTGATGTCAATATATGACATACACTTTAGTTTTGATTTGGTTATAGCTAAGATATTATGTTTCTTATTTCTGCAGGAAGTTGGACAAATATTTATAGAGAGAGTATGAAATATCAATATATGTGGGCATAGATTTTGTGTGTTCAGTATGGGTGGACCTTATGTCTAAGGTTGCACAACATAATATTGTGATTTCAGAGAGTTAGAATTATTTTGGTGAAGATTGGTCACAGGACAGAGACAAGGAAATTGATAGAGCTAGTTGTTGAATTTTGAAGTATAAGTTGGTTGCGAGCTTGAATCTTGTTATAAGAGATTAAGGCATGGAAGAAGATATAGTATAGATTACATTCTTGGATTTTCGGTTTTATTGTGTCATGCTAACGATAGTGCTAGCATATGAACTTGGATAATTTATTTTCATAGCCTACTAGGTGGTGTAATGTATTCCATGGATTGGTGAGCACTAATTGTGGATCTTCACTCATAGATTAATATTTGTAATTTTTTTATATTTTTATTAGGTACCATGTGTTACTTAGCATTGGGTATTGTAATTATTTGTACATTGTGGAAGTCCCAACAGGCTGACCTAATTGATACTTGTTACTTGTATAAAGGATGACATATACATCCCAATTTTTCCTCTAATAAGGACTGTTGTACTGGATGTATTGTACCAACTCCTAACAAATATTGATCTCCTAATATAGGGACATTTTTATACTAGTGCATGATCTAGTGGGTTCCATCTCCTCCAAGGTTTTATCCTTAATAGGGTTTTTGTCAAGAAAAAAATCTATGTGTTATGGTGTGTTTGTCTTTCATGTTCATCTTGTTTAGCACTATTATTGATCTAGTTCATAAGTTTAAATTTTACAACTATTATACATAATTGATTCAGCTCTTCACCCTCTCAATTATGTGGTGTGGATTTTTATTGCTAACAATTGGTATCAATGTTGTTGGTCCTCTTAGAGAAAGCTTAAATTCTTAAGGAGATCCAAAATGGAAAGCTATAGGAAGGAGAGTCATAAATTAATAGACAAAATTTTGATAGCTAGAAAAATAATATGAGAAATTATTTGATTTTCTTGGAAATTGAATAATGGTTGATTACAAAGAACAAAGAAAATGTCAAGAGGATGAATTGGAAAATAGTATAGAAGATGAAAGGAATAAATTTAGTTGCAATATGATTTCTAGAGAAGTCATAATCAATGCACTTTCTGAAGTAGAATTTACAGAGGTCAAGAAGCTCAAGTTGACACAAGAGTTATGGATAAAGTTAAAAGAACTATATGAAGAAGGAAAATATACCAAATAGGCCAAGTTTTAGTTTTGGAAAACAAAGTCAGAGAACATAAGGATGGAAGAAGATGAGTCTATTAGGGAATATGTTTAGAGAATGACAATGACCATTACTTGCATTAGAAATATAGGGGTATGTGCAAGATCATGAGGGGCCAAACTATGCCCTTAAGTGGCAATGAAAAATCAGCAAATCAGGGTTAGTCAACTTGACGTGAAAATTTCAACTAGCTATGAACCTAATATCAAAAAGTTGTAAGAATAGAATCTATAGAAAATTGAATGTAGTTTCTAAACTACTAGGCATTTTTTGAGAAAAAGTTAGTATGATTGGTGAAAAGTATAGATTTCAATGCAGCAGTACAAAAATTTTAGGAAAAAAATAAGAAGTAGGTGTATGTCTGACCACCTTAATCATAATCAAATGATAATATTTTATTATAAAATTTTATATATAAGTAGTAGACTCATGCCCAGATGTGACACATATTTTTTTGTAATTTTATTCCAAAAAAATAATTAATTATGAATTATTTCCTACAATGTTTTCAAAATAAAAAAATCAAGTGTCTGACCACCTTAACTCATTCAAAACTTTAAAAAATTCAATTTTATTTATTTTTTGCCTTATAGTAGGCGAAGCATAGAATGTGACACATTTTTTGGATTTCAAAAATGTTATACCATCTGAAAGTTATAGTCATTTTTCAATCAGTATATAAATCAGCACTTTAGAGGTAGCTCAATTAGAAAATAACTAATAATTACTTATCGAATTCAAAATTTGACAGCAATTATATCGATAGAAAGTTGATAATCTCCTTAAGATACCCTTTTCATTTTATCAAATTCGGGTGAAAAAAAAGTCGTCAGCTACATTGTCCAAGTTTTGAACTGACATCACCACTTTTTGGCCCCTCATGATCTTGCACATACCCATAGAAGGGTCTATTACAGAAGATGAAATCATTGTGAAGATTCTAAGATATTTGAAACCTGCATATGACACCAAGGTCATGACAATTAAAGATATTATAATGCTCAAAAAGGTATTTATAAGGGAAAATTTGATTGGTAAGTTATCTGTATTTGAAACCTCTAAATTGCAAGATGCTTTACCTAAATTTGAAACTTTTTTTAAGGATATTGTTTATAAAGAGAAGAATATGCTAACAAATAATGAAATAACTATTAGAAGTGACAAGTATGTAGATCTTGGAGAATATGCTAAGGAATAGATAGAAATAGAGGAAGAATAAAGTAAACAGGATGAGCTTGTAGCCCTGGTTAGAAAGAGAGAGAAAAGAGGTAAGGGAGAGTATGAAAGGAAATTACCCTTGAAGTGTTTTTCATGCAATAAGATAGGTCATTTTTCCTTTAGATGTCCTACTAGAGTTACAAAGTATAAACATAATTCATACAAGTCTAAATATCCTAAGGAATCTTATATTGCTAATGAGGGTACTTCTAATGATGAATCTATGAATGATGAATATGAGATTGGGTTTGTTACTATTAAAGATGAAAATCATGTTCATGAAGAAAAATATCTAGTTTCACATGTAGAAAAGAAATATGAATGAATTATAGATAGTGAATACTCTCATCACATGACTGGTGATAAAGAAAAATTTGTGCAACTTAACAAGTATGATGGAGGTCTAGTTAGATTTGGAGATAACAGTCCTTGTTTAATCATAGAAAGAGGATCTATAGCTCTTGATGGAAAAACTAATAACTCTTGTTTGTTGATGGACTATTAAAACATAATCTATTTAGTGTAGGAAAACTTGTGGATAAAGGTTATCATCTACAATTCAAAAATAGAAAATATACTATTAGAGATCAGTCGGGCAATGTGATTTCATTAGATACTTAAAAAAAAGGTAATGTGTTTCAATTAAACTCAACTAAAGCAAGTTATTTTTTTGCGAAGATAGATGATAGTGGGTTATGGAGCAAGAGGTTTTGTCATATAAATTTTGATAACATTTTGAAGGTCAGTAACACTAGTGCAGTGAGAGATTTAAAAAATATTGTGAATGCTACTAACATGTTGTACAAAGAATGTGTTATGGGAAAACAAACTAGGGCTAGCTTTTAGAGAAATACTTATTTAGAAAAAGGGATATTGGATCTGGTACATACAAATCTCTTTTGTCCTACAAGAATAAGGTCATATTATGGTAAAAGGTAATTTATGGATTTTGTTGATAATGTCATATTTGGTGGGAATGAGCACTATGAGTAATAAATTGGATGAAGAGCTGAAAGTTGAATTTGAGATGTCTATGATAGAGGATATGAAACTTTTTTGTTGGTTTGCAAATCACTAAAATTAAGGATGGAATTTTCATATGTCAAACTAAGTATCTTAAGGAATTATTGAAAAAGTTTGTAATGGAGAATTGCAAGCCAATATGAATACCTATGATTATAGGTTGTAAACTAACTATTACTAATTATTCACCAAATGTTTTTAAGAAAAAGTACAAGTCAATGATTGGAGGATTGTATTACTTGACTCATACATGCCAGATATAACCAACACAATTAGCATTGTTGTTAGATTCAAAGATCTATAGGTAAGGAAAATCATTTTGCTACTGTGAAAAAAATACTAAGATATCTTAAGGGAAACTTGGACTATGGTTTTTGGTATGATAGATCAAATGACTTTACTTTACATGAATTTCCTGATGAAGACTTGGAAGGTAGTGTGGATGAAAAAAAAAAAAGAACAACTAGAGGATCTTTCTTCCTTGGAAAGAGATTGGTTTCTTTGTTGAGAAAGAAGAAGGATTGTACATATCACAATCTACTATTAAATAAGGATATGTTGCTACTGCTATTATTTGCACTCATATTGCTTAGATGAAAAATATGTTGACAGATATTGGAATAAGCATTGAAGACCCTATTGTTATTCACTATGATAACACAAGTACAATCAATGTGTCAAAGAATCCAATATTACATTCTAATATAAAGTATATATAAATTAAATATCACTTTTTGAGAGAAAAGGTTGCAAAGGAGGAAGTTAGATTGGAATACATCAATACAAAGGAATAAATTGCAGAAATTTTTACAAAACCATTTCAAAAAGATATCTTTGAGTATCTTAGAGGTATACTTGGGGTGATGGCCCTGCCTTGTGAGAATTAAATGGTGAACTAATGCATCAATCCAATGTTTATTAAAGCTTTATAATTTTTTTGGACTTGATGCTTGGTCCTTCTCCTTAGTGGGAGTATTTATAGAGGTTGATTTGATGAAGTGTTTGTGAACATAGAACCTAGTATGTTGTAGGCATGAATATTTGATAAAGATACATTATAGGAGGAGACATTTATTTTATTAGAGTTGGAAGCCTTTTCCATTGATTTCAAATGGGGGAGAGTTATGTGAAAAATATCCTATTGTCTTAGGGGGAGAAATGTTGAAGATATTGAGAAGGTTGTATTGAGTTGAATTATTTTGGGTTGTTGGTTTCTCACTCACATGTTTCCATCAATTCCAAAGGGGATATTGTTAGATATTGGTCGGAATTATTGGTGTTCAAGGTTTTTTATTAATGCCAACAGATTCCATATGCTTTAGTTCTAAGTTGGTCATATCAAAGAGATTGTGTTTATGGTTGCTATGGGTAGTTGGACAAAGGTGTAATTATAGTGTATGAAATATCATTATATGCAGGCATAGATTTTATGTGTTCAGTATTTATGGACCTTATGTCTAACATCACATGGAATAATATTGTGATTTGAGAGAGTTATAGTTATTTTGGTGAAGACTGGTTGTAAGATAGATACAAGAAAATTGATAGAGTTAGTTGTTGAGTTTTGAGCATAAGTTGGTTGTGAGATGAAATCTTGTTATGAAATCTTAAGGAATGGAAGAATATACAAGGAAGAGTACATTCTGATATTTTTGGTTTCATTGGGTCATTTTGATCATAGAACTAGAATATGAACTTGGATAATTACTTTTGGGAGCTGACTAGGTTGTGTAATGTATTCCATGGATTGGTGACCATTTATTATGGATCTTGGCACATAGATTAATATTTTTATTTGTTTTATATTTGTATTAGGTACCATGTGTGGCTTATAATTGGTTAATGTAATTGTTTATGCATTGGGGAAGTCCTAACAGACCAACGTAATAGATACTTTTAACTTCTATAAAGGAGAGAAATTTCTCCAATGGAAAACATGGCAAAAAAGTGCTTTGGTAAAGCACCATGATAAAAACTTGAAAAGGAGGTCTCATATTTAATCTATGAACCTCTTGTATTCAATTCTTGGAAGAAGGTTTCATCCATGTTATCCTATCACATAATATGCATCAAAGGTTGAATTATCCTTCACCCATTATATCTATTATCCTATTTGCATTCACATCACCTTTTTCATCCTTGATCTTGACATGGATAAGGATCTTCATAAGCACAAAATGTCATGTCTTCTTTACCTTGTCTAGATCCATTTTATTCAATATTTCTTGTACCAAAAACTCCCTTAAGTCCATATCATCTATCTTATCCATTATTTATCTAGCTTATCCTATTCATGTCCTATCAAAATCCCTCACTTGATCTTGATATATAATAAGGAATTAAAAAGAATTTTATGTTTTAAAAAACCTCTTGACATGTCCACTTTTTATGGACCACTTACCATTCCATACACCACTTCCTTACCTTATCCTAGATCTTGTCTAATCCCTTAGATTGAAAAAAATATGTTCTACCTTTATTTGATATTCCTTGAGAGTCAAATTAGCCCCAATGCCATGATAAAACTACCATCATCTTTCTTTTATCAATTTTCATTATGTATCATCTTAAAATGGAAGGACTTCCATGATAAGAGCATTTAGCCCTATGAGTGAGTGGTCTGGGTCATGTCAAGCACCTTGAATCAACTTTTTTCTCGGATCATACTTTTTCTCCTCATTTTGCTTCTATCTGTCCCTAATTTTCACTTCAATCTGCATTTCCTAGCATTCTGGGTCAGGATCCTGAGGTTTTTGACCATAAGGTCAAAGTTGACCTTATGGGGTCAAAGTTGACCTTGACCCTAACCTTGTTAGGATTGACCTTGACCCTAACTTGTTCAAATACAAGCTCATCCTTGACCCCCTATCTAGATTTCAAATTTCCTTGATTTTTGGGTGTCGGGTTTCGGGGATATTTGTTTTCCCGCCTCCAAGTCGGCCATTTTGGGTTTCTGAATGGTCTTATCCTCAAATTTCATTTAATCTAGGTATATTTTCTAAAGGTTAGGACCTAATTGGGATTTAATTCTCCAAGGTGGCCCCTCTAGAGGATTGTGCCCTAGATCACTATAAAAGGAGGCCTTCCTCTCTCACTTCGATCATCTTCTCTTGCCATCAAGCAATCAAGTTTTGAAATCTCCTCTCTCAAGATCTCAAGGTGACCAAGAAAGCATCCATTCAAGCATTCAAGTCTTCTTCTCCATCCAAGTTCTCCATTGAAGATTGAGGACTCAAGCATTCAAGCCATTGAAGGGATTTGGTTCAAGCATTCATCATTCAAACCCTAGATCTAGCCATCATGATGGTGTGATCTTTCTTCAAGATCCTTTATTCATCTTTAAGATCCATTTCATTCTCCCCTCAAGGTGGATTCCAAGTATACAATCATGGAAGTTTCATTTATATTTATTGATGTTATGTTCAAGCTTTCATATCAACATACTCAAGATTACATTTCAAATACAATTGCATATCTATTGAATGTCATAGCTTCATTGTTAGATCTACTTCTACTAGTTGCTAGCATTCTCTATTTCAATTTCAATATTAAGGTTGATTCCAAACCAGGGTTTGACCAAGGCAAACCCCCCCAAACAAACAACAAAATCATTTTTCTTGCAGGTACAGGTGCGGAATTTTAGATCTGAGAGTAGATTTGGATACCCTTTTTGGTGAACTTTCAGGATCTACGAACAAAGTCAGAATTGACCTTCAAATAAAGAATGTAGCCTTTGACCTTTTATGAGGGTTAAAGACTACTTTCCATCGGAAAGATAAAATATCTTTGGGTTTTCTTCGTCTCGGCATTTCCAATTTGAAACAAGTTGCAAAATTGCTTGAAAGTACACATAGACATCAGAAATTGGCATTTTCTAGATTTACCCTAATTTGAGGTTAGTACTTTCCTTTCAATTTAAAACACTTCAATTCCATCATAGGGAAATACAAGGTTTTATTCCTCTTTCATATTCTCCATAGATTGATTTGATTGTGTATTAACCTTTTGGTTGATCAATTTGGATCTCTCCTTTGGGAATTTGGATTTAGAATTAGATCTCATATTTCCCTCATACATTTTAGGGTGAATCCTATTTCACTATACATTTTGGTGAACCCAACACACTTACCCCTTTCTTTTGTGGAATTAGATGCCCTATTGTGTTTGATTTCCTTTTTCATGCTTATAAGTTTCATTTGAATGCATTAGTATATATGTAGATCTATTTTCTATGCATTTCTTTATTTGTTATCATGTTGCACAAGTTGTTTCAAATACTTTCCAAACATTCTTCTATAACTTTTGGGATTACAAAACATCCTCCTCTTGCCTTACCATTTCATGATGTTACACCTAGAAAGACTTTATCTAGTGCGTGTGATGTTGCTTTGACCTCTTTTGAATTACCTTCTAAGGATATATTAGAGCAAGAAGATGACTTTAATCTATCTCTCCATCATATTTCTCTTTATGGAGATGAGTTGAGGATTGATGTTAATTCTTCTCCTAATACATGTCTTTTCTATGAGCCTACTTTTGAATATAATTTACCTTCTTTCCTCTCTAGGGATCCTAAAATGTGCTTTATTGGTAGAGATGATAATCCTCCTATTTGGGACGAACCTTTGGATTTGGATGTTGATTACTCTCTTCCTCATGACACCATTGTGGATGATCCCTTGGATAAATACATTGATTTATCCCCTCCTCATGCAGATGCTTTGATACAAGAGGGTGACATATTCATACATGATGATAACTCTTTTTCTAAAACAAGCTCCCCCTATGTAGACATTTTAGTGAAAGAAGATGATATCATAGATGCTTTACCTCCATTTGAGATTCCTTCTAGTGATGAGGCATTAGTGGAGAATGATATGAATTCCCTTAATGCTCTTCCTTTTAGTGATGATCCTATGGAGAATCAAGATCTTACCTCATCTCCTCCTAGGATGTCCTCTTTTCTTCCTTCTTGTGAATATATTTGTAGTGTTGAGACAACTAAAATGGTTTATCCCAAACCTTTGTTGACTGTCAAAGGTTTTCCTTGCATTACTATCAAAGGTAAACCTATGGAGTCTTTCAATGATCAAGATTCTATAGCTCACACTTATCATACAAGGAATAACCCTCAACCTAATCCGGTGATTTCTACTTCTTTTCCACCTTCTCAACCTATTCTTCCTCCTCCACCTCATCTTCCTAGTAATGAGTATGGCTTGATAACCCAATTGCAAAATACTCTTGCCAAGATTTCTTTATGGGAGCTTCTTCAAACTTCACCTACCTACTATGAAGCCTTGCAAAAAGCTCTAGCAACTCTTCCCACTCCACCTCCTAATCAAGATAACATCAATAACTTCTCACAATGCATGCATGCTACTCTGGGTCCTCCTGACATTGTATTTACTCAAAAAGATTTACCTTCTAAAGAAGTTTAGAATTAGTATGATGCTCTTATGGTTGTTACTATCAATAAAAGTATCATTCATAGGACCTTGATTGGTAATGGATTTGGGCTTAATGTTTGTAGCATGGACATGCTCAAAGTGATTAACGCTGATCTTTCAACTATTCAACTTGACAATGTTCTTATACATGGCTTTGATAACATTGCTAAGAACACTTTAGGAATCATTACCTTACCTATCAAAGTAGAAACAATCATCCTTAATACTCCTATCCATGTTATGCCTAGACCTCTCAATTATAACCTTATTTTGGGTAGACCTTGGTTGCATGAGATGCATGTCATTCCTTCCACCCTTCATCGTAAAGTCAAGTTTATACATAATAACAAGATGTATTCACTTCATGTGGATGATGCACCTAATCCTTGTCTGAATATTCAAACCCACACTACTCCTATTCCTAATAGTAATCCTTCTTCCTATAATGCTCTTCTTGATGATGATTGGGGAACCTTGGATTTTAATCCTACCTTTATTGGAGAATATAAGGTTAATGATCTTGAGTTTATGAAGAAAAAAAGAGAGTTTGAACAATGAGTTTTTACTTCTACTTCTAAAGCCCTTCAAATAGCTTTGTCACTGCTTCTACTCACAATGAATCTATCAAATCTACTAAGGATGATATTGTGACTACTGAGGTTCCATTGACTCCTTCTGATATGGCTTCTTGTTATGGTCCTGGTTATCATTTTCTTGTTAAACAAGGATTTAATAGTCAAGGATGTGGTAAGGATAAACAAGGAATTCATATGCCCTTACACACTGGGGGGCATGAGAATTCTTATGAATTGAGATTTAATCCTCAACAAAAAATCAATGTTAACATCTTGAATAACACTTCAAAACATGATAAACCTATGAAGGAATTTGACCAAGAAGTTCTTTTTCCTAAACTCCTTCATGCTAAGATAATTACTAGACCTAAATGCAAAAAGAAACGTAGTCCACACTTGAAGACTCTTCATTTTTGTTTATATCATAGATTTCATGATCACTCTACTAATGAATGTCAAGCTTTACATTATAAGATTATTTAGCTCATTGATAGTAATGTTATTTATATATCATGCGATAATGAGTTGTATTTCAATCCTATTTTCTCTAAATAACATTTATGTTCCTATTACAGAGCTCCACATTGTGTAAATAGTGTTAGCCTAATACTTGGGGGCTCATTGTCTTTTATAGTGTTGTGAGTGATATAATAGGTTACTTTCCATCTTTGTTCCTACACTTGGGGGGCAAGGATGTCATCTCCTTCTTTTCTATCTTTTTGGGATTCACCTCTTTCCTTGGTTAAGAAGTGTCTATCTATTATGTGATATCTAATTATACATGAACATTTTGGTTTGCATTGAGGATATTTTTCCTTGACCACAACCAATTTCATTGTTTGACATTAGATTTCTATGGTGATAAATCTCTCACCTTGGAAACTGAATAGTGTGCTATCCCTGACAAGGGTTACTTTTTCACTTCTTGCATGATATGTCTTTGCATTCATCCCTTCCATGGCCTCATAGGAGCTGTGACCTTCTTGGCTTGGACTGGGTGTTTTCTATGGATATTGTCTTGATGCTAAAGAACGCTTTATCCTTGTTCTTTTCTTTCCTTAACATGTCAAAATAGTATGTTTTTTCCATCTTAAGGAGGGGGGCATATATACGACCTCCCTCATTATATGTTATGTATTTTTGTTCTAACCTTTTGTTTTGCAGCATGCTAAATCTCAGAACGTAATGCACATAAATTGCTAAATCCTGAGGAGACATGCATTTTTCAATTTTCAATATGCTAAATCTTGGAAGGTAATGAACATATGTTGCTAAATCTTGAAAAGACATGCATTCATATGCTAAATCTTCTGGAGGTAATGCACATAAGTTTCTAAATTCGAAGGAGACATGCATTTCATATTCATAGTGATACAAGAAGGTGGATCTATGAGTATTCCAGATGCTGTCAAAAGACACACTACAATTGCAAGCACAGTTTATGGGTGAACCTATTGGGCTCTCCCCCCAGGGTGATTCATGGTAAGGTGGGCATCTTACTAGGTGAGGTAATCACTCTTTTTCCCTTTCTCTCTTTCCGCTATGCTAGTAGGACTGGATCATGAATCTATGTCATTTATAGGGTTGGTCTTGTCTTTCTTATGTAAACATTTATGCTTTTATGATATCTTTCCAAATATGATGTTAGTATAAGAAATTTTTCTTAGCAAGGTTGATTTGGGTTTGTTTTAGTACTAACCCCTCTTTTGTGTCCTTTTGTTTTTCACACCCTCATGAATGTATGTTGAGTTAGAATCCTTAGCTTGGGGGCTTGTGTCCCTGACTAAGTGTCATTCTATCTCATTTTGAATTCACTAAGATCTCTTCTTCCTTCTCCTTTACCAAGAATTTGCATCAAATCCATACTCTTGCTAAAGTGGGGGCTTAATGTATCGTCTTAAAATGGAAGCACTTCCATGATAAGAGCGTTTAGCCCTCTAAGTGAGTGGTCTGGGTCATGTCAAGTACCTTGAATCAACTCTTTTCTTGAATCATACTTGTTCTCCTTGTTCTGCTTCTATATGTCCCTAATTTTCACTTCAATCTGCATTTCCTAGCATTCTGGGTCAGGATCTTGAGGTTTTTGACCATAAGGTCAAAGTCGACCTTATGGGGTCAAAGTCAACCTTGACCCTGACCTGGTCAAGATCGACCTTGACCTTGACCTGGTCAGATACAAGATCATCCTTGACCCCCTGTCCATATTTCAAATTTCCTTAATTTTCGGGTGTCGGGTTTCAGGGATATTTGTTTTCCCGCCTCCAAGTCGGCCATTTCAGGTTTTGGAATGGTAAATCCTCAAATTGCATTTAATCTAGGTGTATTTTCTAAATTTTAGGACCTAATTGGGATTTAATTCTCCAAGGTGGCCCCTATAGAGGATTGTTCCCTAGATCACTATAAAAGGAGGCCTTCCTCTCTCATTTTGATCATCTTGTTTTGCCATCAAGCAATCAAGTTTTGCAATCTCCTCTCTCAAGCTCTCAAGGTGATCAAGCAAGCATACATTCAAGCATTCAATTCTTCTTCTCCATCCAAGTTCTCCATTGAAGATCAAGGATTCAAACATCTGAGCCATTGAAGGGATTTGGTTCAAGCATTCATCATTCAAACCCTAGATCTAGCCATCATGATGGTGTGATCTTCCTTCAAGATCCTTTGTTCATCTTCAAGATCCATTTCATTCTTCCCTCAAGGTGGATTCCAAGCATACAATCATGGAGGTTTGAGTTACATTTATTGATGTTATGTTCAAGCTTTCATATCAACATACTTGATTACATTTCAAATACAATTGCATATCTATTGAATGTCATAGCTTCATTATTAGATATACTTCTACCAGTTGCTAGCATTCTCCATTTCAATTTCAATATTAAGGTTGATTCCAAACCAGGGTTTCACCAAGGTAAACCCACCCAAACAAACAACAAAACCATTTTTCTTGCAGGTACAGGTGCAAAATTTCAGATCTGAGAGTAGATTTGGATACCCTTTTCGATGAATTTCTAGGATCTATGAACAAAGTCAGAATCAACCTTCAAATAAAGAATGTAGCCTTTGACCTTTTATGAGGGTCAAAGACTACCTGCCTCAGAAAGATAAAAGATTTCTAGGTTTTCTTCGTCTCGGCATTTCCAGTTCGAAATAGGTTGCAGAATTGCTTGAAAGTACACACAAACATTAGAAATTGGCATTTTCCAAATTTTCCCTAATTTGAGGATAGTGCTTCCCTTTTAATTTCAAACACTTCAATTCCATCATAGGGAAATATAAGGTTTTCTTCCTCTTTCATATTCTCCATAGATTGATTCGATTGTGTATTAACCTTTTGGTTGATCAATTTGGATCTCTCCTTTGAGAATTTGGATTTAGAATTAGATCTCATATTTCCCTCATACATTTTAGGGTGAATCCTATTTCATCCTATTCACATTATACCAACCCATTCATCCATTAATAATGTCCTTTCCTTGCTAGACATTGAGGGTAAACAAATACATCTTGCTCAAGTATTAATATCCTAATAAAATCATAAAAATCAAATAAAGTCCTTAAATTTGTAATTTAAATGAAAAATGTCATGAAAAAAAGTATGTTCAAAAAATTAAATATTAAAAAAACCTAAAAATTGGGAAACAATCAACAATTCAAAACTAATCATCATTCTATTTCATCAGTAAATTGGCCCTTGCGAAAATACATAGACTTGAGCAGACATAACACAAAAAAATGTCAAACACTATACTTCCCAACCCGCACATCAATTAACAAACTATCCAACCATGTCAGCAACCAGACTAAACAACTTGTCCTATCAATCAATCAACATCAATTAGTCATTTAGCAAACTGTCACATCTTATATATAGGGTTTAGTGCACTTGAAACTAGGCCATATGTATCTTATACAGGTTACTTCATTCCTAAAACTAGATATCATCATCGCCGTCGTCGTCGCCGTCGTTCTCATCATCACCATCAAACAATTTATCAATTTTGACAACATCATCTGAAAGGTTGTTGACTTGCTTGGTTAAATGAGTTTTATCTTTTATTAATTTAGCATTGGTCATGTTCATATGTCACTCAAGGATATCAAAAGTCATGAGAGTGGATAGGTGGTTCATGACCTTTTTTTTTGTCTTCTATTTGTGGAGTTTTTTTGTGAATTTTTGGGGCAAGCGTGTCAATAGTGCTTCAGGGTGGCTAGAAATATTCCTTATCTCCAATCTATCTTTTTTTTTTTGTAATAAGATTGCATTATCACTCTTTCATTATATGTCATGGTGTGATGCATCCATTTGGTATATCAAATAAATCTGACTAAAGATAAAGTGCACTTGTGAAAGAAAGGTTTCATAACTAGTAACTATTCTCTATCTCATTTAGTCTTTCATCTAACTTTGTCATTCCTTGCAGTTATTTTCAAAATAATGTCCTCATATTAAATTCGTTTTGCCCATTTTTTTGAGGGGGGATCCCTTGTTCTTATAACCCATTATGCCCAACACATGATTTTCTCAAATTTTCCTTGAAACAAGACTCGATCTTGTATTTGTCTCAAAGAGGGGAAAAATCTAGACACACAAAATGGTCAATGCCTATGGCTCCCATTTTCAACATGTCTTTTATATCAAGTGTATTTGGTCTTCATCATTCATCTATATTGTATCATTTGTACAATAATTAAAAATATCAATGTTTTAATTAAGTGTTAATCATGCCCTCTGATATCATTATGCCTTGTCAATTTTTCCTTAGCCACTACTCTAATTAAATGGTTTCATCAATTATTTTAACCCTTGTCTCTCCTTGTCGTTTCCTTCGATTAAGTAATTTTGACAATTTTTTAACCTATGTCATTAGTTTACCACAAGAAATAATCTTTTAATTATTTTCTCCCCTCTTGTCCTAACGTGTCCTCCTTAGGATCAATAAAGATGGACCATTTATTTATCTTTTTAATCCTTTTAGTACAATAAAATAAATATCATTTAATTGGATAATTATCGGTATGGAAGTGAATTCCTAAATTTATATTTATTAATTTCACTCCACTTTTGTGTCTTGTTTTTCTAATTCTACTTGTCTTATTTTAGATTTTTATTGTCTTCTCTTATGCCTTGCCTTTATCACATCAACTTGGTTTTTTCTATTCGTGAATCTTATTCTAGGGTTCTTAACAAATATAAGAAGAGCTTGATTTTTTAGGCTTAGTATTTGTGTTATTATTAGTCCCTACCTATATAATAGGTAGGGAACTAATGTTTTCATATTCCTTATACATTAATATGCGCAACCTCCAAAAATCAGAATCTCTAAAGTTTGGAGAGTATTTATTTTAAAATTAATTTCTATTTAAAATTTTCTTATTTTTGATTGGTCCATGCCAATTTTCCTAGGGTTTAAATTATTTTTTCGATCAAAAAATGAGGTGAACAAAACATGGTGGATTAACATCAATTAATTGAATTTATTATTCTGCTAAAAATTGTCAGACATTTAACGTAGTTTGCTTCCACGTCTCACATGGAGGTACAATATTTTTTAATTATAACAGCTAAAGCATATATCATTTCAGACCAGCGAAGATAAATGGTTTTTGAGAAAAGAAAAGTCACACTCTCGACTAAAAGCATTCAGGTGAATGAATCCTATTTTTCTAGAAATTTTTCATACTACTGTTGATCTCACAATGGAAGACATTAGGATATTGATGTAGAAATTTAGGGCTTCAGCTCCGTCCTTTTTTTTTCATCTATTTTTGTTCTTAATGAGTTGTGGATGTTTGTAGGGATTTTAAGAGCCAGGGTAAGAGTTGTTTCCACCCTGTAAAATATCTTAAGGGCAATCTCTAGGCGTGGAACATCCTTTAGTTTGTTGAGCAAAATAATTGGATCCCTCCTTGATCTTGGTTTCGTTGGCTTGGTGATTCTGCCAATTTTCCCAGTATCCTGTGCTTTGTTCCATTTTATTCCAGAATTTCTTCTACCCCTTAGATATGACCATGTTGATGAGCAAAACTATTTATACAGACAAGTGAAAAGAATTACTCTAGTATATTGAAAAACTACCCCATACATTTTTTAAAATCGTTGTTGATAGTAGATGTCTCTGTGTTGGTATGGTGTGGACTGTTGGGTTTAAATAAAATCTTGGAAACACTTCTTACACCAATATATTAACTAGCAATCATATTTTGGTGATTAATCCTTCACAACAGACTAATATTTTCAACTAGCATTCGCACAAACAAGGTTTTATGGAATCCCAAGTTTTCTTCTTTCATTCCAATGGATCATAGACCAAATTGGATAGCTGGGAACCTAATTAGCACCAAATCCAATTTAAATATTCATACAGTGAATGTATAGGGCCCCATCTCACACAAGAAGAAGGTAGAATTATGGACAGAAATCTCTAATTGCTTTGCTCAATGGCTAGAGGACAACTTTATAGTAGGGGGTGATTTCAATGCTATAGTTCATGCATCAAATAAATTAGGGGGATCTCTAAGAACCTCTCAGTCACAAAATGATTTTAGGGATTGGTTACAAAAAGAGAGTCTTATGGAGGTGGAGCTACAAAATGGTTCCTTCACATGGTCAAACCGAAGAATGGGCATATGCAACATCTCAGAAAAACTGGATCATTTTCTATTTAAAGGAGACCTTACAGAATTCCCTTTTGACTTAAAAGCCTATATCACTCCAATTTCAGCATCTAATCACTTCCCTATTCAGCTTAACATTATCGAGGCCAACAGACCCTTGGGATGTCCTTTTAAATTTGAAAATATGTGGCTTAAAGAGGAGAATTTCTTGGAGCTCATAGATGAATGGTGGAAGGATTTCAAAGCTGAAGGTTCTAAGTTATTCTGCTTTGTCTCCAAACTGAAATACATCAAGCAAAACCTTGTCATATGGAATAGAACTCATTTTAATGACATCTTTGCATCAAAATTGGAGATTGAACAAAAATTGGAGAATCTAAATCTAAAAATAATGCAATCGAGATTTTACCATGACAGTTACTTAGAAGAAAAATCTCTCTTAAGGGATTGGGAAGATATCCTAGCTAAAGAAGAAATATACTAGAAACAAAAATCTAGAGAGTCTTGGCTAGCTGAAGGAGACAAGAATACAAAATTTTTTCACTCTAGTACAAAATAGAGGAGAGGCATTAATAGGATTTCTCAACTCAAGGATGTTGTTGGCTCTATATTGGAGGATCAGAAGGAGATCATCAAAGAAATCACCAAATATCACTCTCAACTTCTCAATTGTTCTATCTCAACTCCCTTGAGGATTCAACAAGGGTTATTGGAAAACATCCCAAATATCATTACTAATGCAGATAATCAGATTCTATCCAGACCCTTTCAGGAAGAAGAAATCTAGCATACTATCTCCCAAATCGCTCCAGACAAAGCTCCAGGACCGGATGGCTTTCCTCCAAGCTTCTTCCTTCATTGCTGGAGCATTTTGGGCAAAGACCTCACTAATGCTTTGGAGGCTACAAGAGCTTCAGGTAGATTTCTAACTAAAATCAACAATACTTTCATAGTGTTAATACCTAAAAAAGAACAAGTCATTAATTTGGATGAATTCAAACCAATTACTCTCTGTAACACAATTTACAAAATTCTCTCTAAAGCTTTAGCAAATAGACTAAAAAAGGTCTTAGTTAAACTAATTGGGGAGGAACAGACCGGTTTTGTCCTAGGTAGATCAATTGTAGATGGGATAATCATAGCCCAAGAAACAAAAGCATTTAGTGTTCAGATGACTTAGGAGAACCTAAGAAGATTGTTGGGGTGCAACAACCCATCTCTCTCCGCATGATTTTTGTGATGCAGCTCAAGAGGTGCATGCACAAAGGATGCCAATTATTTGCAGTATCAGTAGAGGACTTGGACCAAGGAGAAAGTGGGGAGGTATCACTAGATCATCCCCTATTACAAGAATACTTGGATGTTTTTCCCAAAGAAATTCCAGGAATGCCTCCCAAAAGGGACATAGACTTCTGAATTGAGTTGGTTCCAGGAGCAGAACCAATCTCCAAAGCTCCATACCATATGACCACACAAGAACTTGAAGAACTCAAGCTTCAGTTGGAAGGCCTCTTGGAAAAAGGATTTATCAAACCTAGTGTATCACCATTGGGTGCACCAGTAATATTTGTGAAGAAGAAAGATGGCTCTCTTCGATTGTGCATTGACTATCATCAACTCAGTAAAGTCACAATCAAGAATTGGTATCCCTTACCCCGCATTGACGATCTATTTGATCAAACGAAAGGGGCAAAAATATTTTCAAAGATTGATCTCAAGTTTGGATAGCATCAACTTAGAATTCAGGAGGCTGATATTCATTGAACAGCTTTTTGTACCAGGTATGGTCACTATGAGTTCACTGTGGTACCATTCAGGTTGATGAACACTCCTTCTATATTCATGAGCCTAATGAATGGAGTTTTCAGAACCTACTTGGATAAATTTGTGATAGTATTCTTAGATGATATCTTAGTGTTCTCTAAAAATCTTGAAGAACATGAGGTTCATCTTTGCCAAGTATTGCAGTGCCTTAGGGAAAATCAACTTTATGCCAATGCAGAAAAGTGTGAGTTCTTTCAGATAGAAGTTAAGTATCTGGGACATGTCATATCAGGGAATGGCATCACTGTTGATCCAGCCAAAATTCAAGCCATAGTGGAGTGGCCAACTCCGACTAATGTCCCTGAAGTTCACAGCTTTATGGGACTAGCTGGGTATTACAGAAGATTTGTCAGAGATTTCTCTCAGATAGCACATCCCATTACTTCCTTGCAAAGGAAAGGTAAAAATTTTGTTTGGTCAGAAAAATGTGAGGTCGCTTTCCAATGTTTGAAGGAAAGATTAACCAGTGCCCTAATCTTTGTGGTCCTTGAACCATCAGGAAACTTCATAGTTTGCACAGATGCTTCACTAGAAGGGATTGGGGTAGTTCTTATGCAAGAAGGACAAGTTGTGGCTTATGAGTCAAGGAAGCTTAAAGATCATGAGCTCAACTACCCCACCCATGACCTAGAACTTGCAACAGTAGTTCACGCCTTAGTAAAGTGGAGACACTTTCTGTTGGGTCACAAGTTTGAACTCCAAACAGATCATCGGAGCCTTCAGTACATCTTCTCTCAACCCAACCTAAATGCCAGACAACATAGGTGGATGGAATTCCTATGTGAATATGATTTTGAGGTTAAGTACATCCAAGGGAAGACAAATGTGGTGGTAGATGCTTTAAGCAGGTGTAGACATGTTTTATCAGTAGTATCCCTTAGCACAGATTTGGAGAAAAGAATCAGGGAGGCTCTCACTTTTGACTCTTGGTTTTAGGAGGTTAAGATAGAAATAGAGTCAGGAAGACCTTTGGAAGGTCGCTTCTCAAGATATTCCTTAGACACCCTTGGGTTGTTGCGACAACAAAATAGAATCTACATGCCCATGGAAGGAGATCTTCGTGCGCTTATCCTCTTAGAAAGCCACAAGGCTCCCTATTTGGCACATCTCGGGGTGAATAAAATGTATGCTGACCTACGCTAGTTATACTATTGGTTAGGAATGAAGAGGGATATTGCCGACTACATGGCTAGATGTTTGGAATGTCAGAGAGTGAAAGCAGAGCATCAAAATCCCACTGGTCTTTTCTAACCTCACCTAGTGCCAGAATGGAAATGGGACATTATTTCCATGGATTTTATTGTGGGACTTCTAGTAACTCCCAGGAGACATGATGCTATCATGGTAATAGTTGATAGACTCACCAAGGTAGCTCATTTTTCTCCCATGCAGTCCTCCTACTCAGTAGCTTCTATAGCTAGAGTATTCATGGAGGACATTGTGAGACTCCACGGTATTCCCAAGAAAATCATATCTGATCAGGATCCAATATTCACATCGGCTCTTTGGACTTCACTTCAGCATACTTTAGGGACTCAGCTCAACTTTAGTTCAGCCTATCATCCTGAGACAGATGGGCAGACAGAGCGAGTCAACCAGGTTCTTGAGGACATGCTTAGGATGTATGTTATGGATAGACAAACCCACTGGGAAGAGTATCTATATTTGGTGGAGTTTTCTTATAATAATGGTTATCACAGTTCCATAGGTATGTCCCCTTTTCAGGCTTTGTATGGTCATCCATGCCATACTCCCTTAAGTTGGGACCGATTGGAGGACAGGGTACTCCTAGGCCCTGAGATGTTACATGATATGGAACAATAGGTCAAGCATATCAGAGAGCATATTTTGACAGCTCAGGATAGGCAGAAGAAGTATGCTGATGCTCATAGGACCGATGTACACTTCTCTCTTGGTGATAGAGTCTTTTTGAGGGTGCGTCCACAAAAGAGTCCAATCCATTACGGAAAAGGCTCCAAGTTGGCACCCAAATTAGTTGGCCCTTTTGAGGTCCTGGAGAGGATAGGACTAGTAGCTTATCGGCTTGCCTTGCCACCCAGCCTTCCTCATATTCATGATGTATTTCATGTTTCAGTTCTTAGGAAGTATATTCCTGATGTGACTCATGTGTTGGATTGGAATGCATTACAGGTAGCGGATGGGCAGCTGGCTTTAGAGTGAGTACGCATTTTGGAGCAGCAGACACTGACCCTTAGGGGTCGAACCATAGAGCAGGAAAGGGTCCAATGGGACCCCAATGATTATTCTTCCACCACATGGGAAGATGCTGCTAGGCTTAGAGATTAATTCCTATCCATATTTATTTGTAGGCTTCCAGGAGTAAGCCTAACTCTAGGGGGGAGGATGTAATACCTCTCCTATGGTGATACTTAGACTTTGCTGATTTGGACATTTTTATTATGATGGTCAGGACTATACATTTACATTTATGTTTTGTGAATGATGATATGATGAATATGCTCATTTATGGTTATCATTTATATGTTTATGAGATTAGAAAGCCATCTATTTTTATATGTTTTATGGATCTAACCCAAGGATTGAATCTAACCATTATCATGATGTTTTATGTTTCATGGATATGTGTCTGATGTGTTTTCATGACTCAGGATGAAGTCGTAGTTACTCACTTAGCTGAGGTCCACATGATGTATTGATCTTGGTCATCTGCTTGTATATATCTGATTTGTATATCCATATGTATATATATGCATCTCTTCATGGTGATGCAGGATTGCAGGTACCGGGTATTGTCTCCACCTCGCTCCACAGGTCTGAGCGATCCCTCAAGATCCTCGATCATTGTTGTTGTTACGGAGATATCACCAGGTTCCACAGGAAGAAACTTCACCTTTGATCCTTTTATCCTTAGGTGGGAAGTGTTGATTCAGTCCCTTGTGTGGATGTATTGTGTGATCTCATAGTTGTTGGATTTGTGGATCTTGTAGCTAGTTCTTGTCTTCATGGTATATTGATGTGAATCATTGTTCAGTGAAGGTATGATTTAGCAATTTATCTTTAGTAGTAGCTACTATTATACTAGCATATCTCGTTAGGAACGAGTCGGTATGTGATTTAAATCATGTGATTTTAATACCTATAATAATGAATAATTTTATGGTATTATTTTATAATACTCATAATAACAAAGTGACTATGACAATAGTAATAATAAAATATTTTAAATAAATAGTGGAAAAATCTAACTTATGTTAGTAGCTACCTGATATATATTTTAGAATGTGGATTAGTGTATGGATAAATAATATATTTTATAATAATGTTATTTTAATATTTAATATTAATAATAATGTGTCTTATTTATGGTATATGTACCATAAGCATATGGGTGCACACATATGTCTATGAATACATATATTAATATATTATTATATAATAAATTAATTAGTTGTGTGAAGGAAACTATTCTTATGTTATTTTTATAAGTGGTAAATAGGATTGGTAAATTCTATTACCATAGTTAAATAAGTTAGTAAATTAATTTTGAGATTATATTATTTATTTTAACACCCTTAAATTTAGGGAACATAGATTATAGTCTTATTTAAAATGTATTCACCTTTACGGGAATGATTTTTGCTAACCATCCCATTAACTATTAACGAATGGATAGTTGAGATGGTTGCATCAGTCGGATTACCTGTGCAACCACCTCTTCCATTCTATTTACAGGAAAGGCTTTCTTGTGTATGGGAGTTGGGGAGAACAATTGATTTTGAGAAGAGGATTAGTATTATTATTGTAGAAAAATTGATATTTTTAAGGAGAGAAGTCCCTTATTCTATGAGTTTGGCATTTGGATTGTTACGGGTAGAGGTTGGAAGATTGGAAGAAAAGGGATTCAAAGGAGAGCTGGAAATGTTGGAGAGGATTTGATCTTCCTTCATCAACCGGTCTCCGCAGGACTCGAGGTTGGAATCCATACTGAGAGATTATTCTCTTTTATATTAAGAATGTTTGTTATGTTTGAATGTGGCTGTATATGTTTATTTGTATCCATATGTGCAAAATATTTATACATTATTCTGTGAGCCATTTATATGATATTGTATTATGTCCGACGTAAATACATTATTGTATTATGTCATTAATTTTTATATCATAGTAGCTGTTTATACAAATATATATAAATTGCTATAATAATGAACAATGACAGCCGCTTATTTAAGCATAGGATGAATTCGGGAATAGATTATTTGTATATAGTTTATCAGTAAGAAATATGGGTAGTATTCTATATTTTATTTGCTGTCAAAATAAATAATATATCTATTAGCTATCAAAATAATATTATGCTTAAATAAGGTTATACTTGAATAATTATGTATGTTTAAATAAAGTTGTGCTTCAAAAATTAATAAATAAATAAATTATTAATGTAAAACAATAAAAATAAAAATAAAACTATATAGTTATAAAGTTATGCATAAACAATTATAGATGCTTAAATAAAGTTTTATTTAAAAAAAAATGATTTATAGAAAATAAATTAATATAAAACAAAACAAAAAAATGAAAGGGTTTGGAAGTGGGGGCCACCACCTTCCCCACTCTCCTCACGGTTCCCAACTGTAGCACTGGCAGGCACTGCTATGGCAGTACCTGACTGCTATGGCAGCGGGTACTACAGTAGCAGTACCCGTGAGTTGGGAAAGCACGTAGGGCGCTAGGTCAATGGGGTGCGGGGCCCACAGGGTCCCCCCCATAAGTCACTTCTAAATTATTTTTTTAATTTAATTTGTGGTAGGGGTTTTATTTGTTTTTAGATTTTAATGAATATTAAATTTAGGATACTTAGATTGCTATTAAATTTAGTTATAGTTTAATAGGAATTTCATAGTCTAGTTGGTTTATAAATATTTGGTGGAAATTATATTTGTTTATTTAAATTTTTAAATATGGGTTTTAATAATATCTGCTTTATACAAGTATAACATAACATTTAAGTATAAGTTTACATACTTAATTCCTTGTTTACGTACTTAATTCCTTATACTTTAAGTTATACTTGTATAAAGGGATTAGGTACCTTTCAAATTGATTGGAATAGGTTTTAGATTTCTAGGAGTTAAGCTGCAACTTCTAGATTTTAGATTTTAATAAAATTAGACTTAGTCAAATTTCAAACTTAGATGGAAATTTATGGAACATTATCTTTTGGCATATGGAAATTTGTGAAAACCTTAAATATGTTTGGCGTAGGTTATATCCAATGCATTTAGATGCCTTAATAGGGTTAGGATGTGTTTAGGAAGCAGTTTAGGGTTTAGGGTTGTCTAAACGATCAAGACATTCTAAACATCCTTAAACGTTCCTAATTTCCCTAAACGTTCATAAACTATCTTATTATTTTCTACTCTTTGATACAATCTTACAAATGTGTTTATGATATGTTTCTACTATGTTTATGATGTGATTGTGAAATTTGGGTTAAGGGTAGAAAACCTAACGACACCTAGTGAGTGGCTCTCAGTGCGGGGCCGGAGCCCTAAGTGGCTAGAACCAGGATAACCGACTGAAGAGTTATTTAACATGTGAAAACTTAATTAAACTTATGGGAATGGGTTAAAACATTAAAAAGATTAAATGTGCCTCGCCCATGCCATTAGCGCTAGTAAAGGCTATGGATGGGAGTGGGAGAAGGTACCTATGCGTAGGTACGATCGAATAACACTTGTCAGTACGAAAGGCATTCGATCCTGCATGTGCCTACTTGGGGGTCGGGGCCCAGAGTGGCTAGTACCAGGACAACCCAAGGAGTGAGGGCTATGCGATGACACTCACTTAGGTTGTTGCTTAGAGTTTCTACCAAGTCTTAGAGCCTTTTGGGGAAAGATTCATACTTTGATCATCTTTTATTTGCTATTGGGAAAGGTTACCCAACCCTAGGTTTGGCCTAGCTATTCCTTCTTTGTGGACCTTGGTGTTTATCTCCTAGCATAGGGGAGTGGGCCTTTTAGGTATCCACGTGGTTGGGTGGTAAATATTTTTATCGAGATATCTATTGCGGATGCATTGTTTGAAGATCCATGCTTGCTTATGTACCAATTTGAAGAATGAAGGCTTTCTAATTATATTTGATGATGTAAAATTATTGTTACCTCCCATCAGGAGTTGAATGTAATGTAATCAGTAATGTATTTCAAAATGATGTATTTGGAATGGGTAGACTTAGGAAAGAGGGAAAAGGGGGATGTGAACCTTATGTATCAGATGTATGTTGGAAAAGAAAAAGTATTTGGTAACATTTCAAGTATAGTAGTATGTTTCTTATTTAAGTGAAAAAAAAAAGGCTATTGAAAAACAAATGTATTACTTGCAATGTATCAAATGGTTTAGATGATTCTATTTGATTTAAAATTTATATTGTTCATAAAGGGTACTTAGGAATGTAGATGATTTTAAATGGAAAATTGAAATGAAAGTACTTTGTAGTTCTTAATAAAGAATCTTATAGTGATATGCTGTAATTTGCTTTGAGAAGTATATCTTGTTGTTAGTTTACTTAATGGACTTAAATGAATCATGCACTAAATAGAAGGGAACCTTGGGAGGAAACTAAGTTTAAGTTTTGTTCTTATAATTGTTTTAAAAATTCAAATTTTTTCATAAATCATTACTTAGGTTTTTCTTTTACAAAGAGAATCTGTGTTCTCTTCCCCGGTTCCCTTGCGGGGCATGACAAACACAATTTACAAAATTCTCTCTAAAGGTCCTGCAAATAGACTAAAAAAGGTCTTAGTTAAACTAATTGGGGAGGAAAAAACTGGTTTTGTCCTGGGTAGATCAATTCTAGATGGGATAATCATAGCCCAAGAAGCGATACATTCTATCCAGCATAATAAGCAATCCAACATGATTATAAAATTGGATATCAAGAAAGCCTATGACAAGGTCAATTGGAGATTCTTGATTAAATGTATGGAGTGATTTGGGTTTTCTAAAGCATGGATCAATTTGATATTTTATTGTATTTCAACTCCTAAATTCTCTGTCTTGGTGAATCGATCACCACAAGGCTTCTTTGAAGGCTCTAATGGAATCAGACAAGGAGATCCATTATCACCATTTTTAAACATAATTATGGCTGAGGCATTAGGGAGAAGTATGATCAGTATGCAGGATCAAAACCTAATCAATGGCATTACAATATCCTCATCCATTCGACTAGTTACTCATCAACAATTTGTAGATGACATTATTCTCATGGGTCGGGGGAGTATCCAGGAAGCTAAGTAGATTTCCAAGATACTAGATCACTATGGACAAGCTTCAGGGCAACTAGTCAATAAAGAGAAATCAATGGTCTTCTTCTTTCACACAAAAAAGAAAATCCAACAAAAAATTGTAAAAATTCTGGAATGTAAATCAGGCTCTCTCCCATGTCCATACCTGGGCATCCCAATTGACAAATCCCTCAGAACAACATCAGTTTGGAAACCTCTCAATGAAAAGATGGACAGGAAGATGGATAATTGGAAAACCAGATGGCTATCTTGGGTCGGGAGATTAGTCATGATCAAAGCAAACATTATCGGCAATACCAATATACCTAATGTCTCACCTTTCACTTACCACAGAGGGATATATGGATATAGTGAAGAAACTTAGGAAATTCTTTTGGTAGGGTACAAATACTAAGAGGAAATTTGCATTAATCTCATGGGATAAAATATGTAAACTGAAATCTTCTGGTGGCACTGGCATTAAAAATCAATTATGGTAGAACCAAGCTCTAGGTGCAAAGCTTTATTGGAAAATAGTGAATAATCAAGATTACAAATGGATTAGAATTCTTAGAGCTAAATATTTAGGCAACTTTAATAAGGAAGATATAGTCAGAATTAAAGAGTTCCCAAAAGGCTTGAGAATATGGAACTTCATAGCTAAGTCAAGACATATTATTAACAATAACATATCTTGGAATATCAAAAATGGAAAGGAAGCAAGATTCTGGGAAGACTCTTGGGGTGGACATCCAACCATCAATTCACAGTTAGGCCCCAATCAGATCAGTCATATTTGTACTTCATCCTGGGGACCATATCTCAGTGACTATATCATCCCTTCGTCCTCTGCTGCTATAGATGGTTCTTGGGAGTGGAAAGACTTCTCATCACTTCAATTAGATACAAGAGAGGTAGATAAGCTCAAAACATTGATCAAAGATAGGCCCTTTCTTCTAAAACAAGGAAAAGATGAAATCATTTGGAATGGGGAAAAATTAGGATCCTATAGTGTCAAAGAGGGTTACAATCTTATAGCCAAATCATCCACATCTAAAATAGAAGAGATCCCAGCACAATTATGTTGGAACAAGGTTGGACTCCCAAAAGCCGGGTTATTTATGTGGGTGGCATCCTAGGGTAGAATTTTAACTATAGATAAATTTATTAAGATGGGATATCAGGGTCCATCCAGATGCATTATGTGTTTTAAGAATGAAGAGGACGTAAATCATCTATTATTATCCTATCCCTTTACTAAAGATTGTTGGTACTGGCTTTATTCAAGATTAGGATGGTCATTAGCCCCCCCAAATAATTTACTCTAGCTTTTGATATCATGGCCACAAATCATGGGAGGAAGTTTATTCAGTAATCTATGGATGATCTCTCCATCAATTCTGATTTGGGAGATTTGGAAAGAAAGGAATAGAAGATTATTCTAGGATAAATTTTTGAAATTTGAAACTATAATTAACAAATTGGAGGCAGCCATAGTTGAGGTAATGAATTCCCGGATCTAAACTCAATCAACACAACACAAATTCTTTACTAGTTGGGATGATCAGATGACAAAAAATTGGTTTGGGTTAAAAACTCCAATCACCATAGGCAGAGGATATAGAAGAAATCAAGAACTAAGGAAGGCATGTGTCTGGAAACCCCCTCCAATTGGATGGTGCAAATTAAATTTTGATGGATCTTCTAAAGGTAACCCAGGCCCCTCAGGACCGGGATGCATCATACGCTCTACAACTAGGAATGTGATTGCCAAACAAGCCATACCATTACCCAAAGATACCAACAATATGGCAGAATTTAAAGCACTATTGTCTGGACTGATACTAGCTCGGGAAGTAGGGATCTCAAAGATTGAAATTGAGGGAGACTCACTGATTAGCATCAATGCAATCAAAGTCAGATCAACCCCAAATTGGTGTCTTATGGCAGTTTTAGAGGTAATCTTATAGTTAATGGATAATTTTGAATCGAAAACCATTAACCATACTTTCAGAGAAGGAAACACTGAAGCGGATGATCTGGCTGACCTGGCAGCTAGAGGAATAAATTTGAAAATGCTATCTGATGTCAGCGGAGTTTCAATGGAGCTCATTGAATCTAACCACTAAATCAAAATGGTCAAATCAATTCCTATTATATTTTTGCCTCAGAAGTTGACAGAATGGCTCCTTGTGGTGATAAGATGGGTGTCTTCTCTCATAGCGCATAGCGCGTGTAGGAGTTTAGAACATTAAATGAGGAGTTAGATTAGGACAAGAGGAGTAGATACCTATTTTACATTGAAGAGTGATGGTGTCTGGACATGAGTTATCTTCTAGTGATGAAAACCTTGGTTGTTTTTAGTCGTTCACCTCTGCGCAGTTAAATCTCTGAGACCAACATTTCCTATGTGCACTGCTGCGATTGTGTCGGGCCCAATTCTTTATCATGTTAGTCATCACTAGGTCAGGGAATGAAGAAAGTCTATCCAGTGAATGGGAGTTTGCCTTTATTGCTAAATCTCAATGGTGGGACCTAGTTTCCGGATGAGCCAGATGGTCTTGACATGTTAGAGCATCAACGGTGGTCACTAAAGTGCAAGGGATTTGTTAGAGCTATGAGAAATTACGTCAGCCATTGATTCTTCTTTATGGGGTAGGGTTTCAAACTGTGGGTCCATGGTGACATGTATGCACAAATGGTGCTCCCCTATTGGCCAAAGGAAATAAAGAGGTGGAGTGTTGTCAGCAGGGCTTGTGTTAGAGATTTTGATCGACGGTTGGTGTGTGATTGCATGGAATTCTCATCCCATGCGATCATGTGCCCACCATCCGATAAGGAAAATATGAGGTGGAGTGTTGTCAACGGGGCTTGTGTTAGAGATTTTGATCGATGGTCAACGTGTGATCGCATGGAATATTCTCTCCCCATGCGATCATGCACCCACTGTCCGATTAGATGCTATTGGTTTGTCTGCAGTGGGACCACGTGATGATTCATCATCGAGGTGTCAGGTTGTGATTGGCTGAGCTGGTAAGGGAATGTTGACACATCGGGGGGCCAAGACTTTTCAGTGGGGTCACAGCATGGATGATCTGACGGTGGGTGCATGTTCTGGTAGAGTCTTGGAGGTCTACGTGAAGATGCGACAATCGTCAATCTTCTGGATGCGGGCCCAATCAAAGTTCTCTCTAGTTCACAGATAAAGTGGGCACTAAGGTTTGTGGTGAGTGCTAGAGGCTTGTCGCATGTTTGCATGAGCCAATTTTGTGTTATGCAATCATGCGAAAAGTCCTTTGTGCTAACTTTATGTGGTGGCAGTTAACAGTGGTAAAGGGCTATGGTGTGTCGCATGTTCGCATAGCTCTTTTCCTAGCTATGCGATCATGCGACAACTGTTGAAAGATGCTATTGCGGAATTAAAGGTGGGTCCATGTGTCGAATCTTGCCGACGTGTCCCTTTCTAATTGACAAGAAAGTGCTAAGATGGATATGCATCGTGGGTCCCATAGCCAAGGGCAGGTAACGGTGGTGAAGGTTTATGGGGTGTCGCATGTTCGCATAAACCATTTTCAAACTATGCAATCATGTGACAACCATTAAGGGAATGTCAGTGTTGCGAAGTTAAAGTTGCCAAGCCCGCAAAACATGATGATCTAATGGTGGTGATATAAAGTAGATCTTAGTTCAAATGTTGACTGTTGATAGACTGTTGGTGCCTTGAGGATGACCGTTGCATTTCAAGTTGAAATTTGCAGAGGATTTTTGCATTAAGAAGTACCAGAATTGATGGCTTTAGCAGCGGTTTTCAACTGGTTGGGTGGTGCAGTTATTGCTAGCTGATCCGAGGGGCTTAGTGACCATTTACAGTGATGTTTTGTACCTAGTGGAGTAGGTTTTTGAGCTCGAGAAGTTTTTTGTAGGCAGTGATTTGTACTGGCTTTCATGGCTATCCCTGTCTGCTCTATTTGTTGGCATTCCCTAACTGCGCAAGTTTGACTAGTTGGTGGGCCTAGGTCTTCAAGGGCTTTAAAATGATTAGTTGTCACATGATCACATGTCAAAAATTTTTGACATGCGACCATGTGACTGGTTACTTCTTGTGCTGGGCCCGTTGGCGGGGAGGGCAGTGGTCCTGCTGGTGGTTATGTGGCATCCTGAGGTTGGCGGTCGCATTATCGCATGTCAAAGTTTTCTGACATGCGATCATGTGACTGGTTGACACTTGTTCCTCAACCCGGTGGTAGGTGGTGATGTGGCATTTTTTGATTGGTCAATGTGGTGGTGACATGGAAGTTATCGATGGGGCCATTATCAAAGGGGTTTTCGGGTTGGCCAACGTGTATCAAGATTTATGGCTGGCATATGATCTTAAGGAATATTCTTCCCCCTTGAGATCATATGCCGATCGTCTGATTAAAGGGGCTTATTTTTAGTGGGTCCAATGTGCTATGGAGATGCTAGTGTGCGTGATTTTCATTGGTCAGGGAGTGGTTATGTGGAAAGTTGTTAGCAGAGTTGAGGTTGTAACGTGTTTGATGTGGCACTAGTTGTTCGATCTCGTTGACATGGTGGTTCCTGGTTGGAAGTTGACGGTGGCAAGTGCTGACGGTTTGTCCCATGTTCGCATGAGCCAGTTTCATGCTATGCGATCATGCGACAAACCCTATGTGTTAGTCGTGGCGGTTATGCAACAATGTACAAAGGTGACGTGGGGATGTGTCGCATGTTCGCATAGCCCATTTCATGGCTATGCGATCATGCAACAATTGTTGAATGTCACCGTTGCAGAGTTAAGGCGGGTCCATGGTGCCAGTGTTGCCGTGTTGCTTGATTCTGGTTGGCTGATGACTGGTGATGTGGCCGAAGACTTTTGAGTGGGTTTGTGATCGCAGTTGTGCGACTAAAGACAAAGGTTAAGTCGCGAAGCCCAGGAAAAATAAGAGGGTCTACGGTCGGGACTTAAAGCTGGTCTCAGTTTGAATATGGGTCGTTGATTCCCTACAAGCGCCAAGATATGACCGTTGTTTTTCAATTTTAAATTTACAGATGGTTTTTGTGATAGGAAGTACCAAAATTGATGGTTTTAGAAGTAAATATCGGTATCAGCCGATTACTGTTGTTGAAAATTGAAATGATTTCATTTTGAACATTAGGCCCTACAACAATGGGCTTGAACTGATGATAGATACTTTGTTAATTTATGTTTGTATTTATATATATATATAAATCTCGGCTTCGGCCCTTCATCGATCAAAAAAAAAAAAACAAGGTTTGGTCTTCTAGGATGGCTGCAACTACATCCCTCAATGCTTGACTGCCTAAACTTTCTGGTCTTAGCTGACCACCACAACTAATCAGAATGGTGAACTGTCATTTGGATACTGCCATTTTTCTTTTTCTGTAATGTTTGTAAAGACCAGATTTTGTGTAAATCCTCGCATCATTGCAAAACTATGATACCAGTTCCCTGAGCGATAGTAGTAAAGAAGTATTCTGAGCTTTGATAGATGTCTATAGGCTATTTTGAAAGCTAACACAGGTAGAGAAAATGTTTTATTAGATGTGGATTTTTTCTTCATAATCTACCTTACAATTTTCATTGGTGTGTTGACTGCTCTTATGTAGTGATTTGTCAAACAGGTCATGCCCTTGTTTCAAGCCTCCCAAATTCACATAAAAACAATTGAATAATCTCATTCCCTGGGATGTGCACTGACTTCACATTTGATAAGCTTGGGCCTAAAACCCGATACCTTCTCTTTTGACATATATCACGAGCTGCAATTTACTCTATGTATGCAAGTTTTGGGCTGCAATTTACTATCATTTCCTTCTGTGTTTAGTAATGATTTGAGATACATATATTGTATTCTAACTTAATATTCATTGGCATATGAATTTGTAAAAAATAATGAACCATTCTATTTCATGAGTCAAATAAATAACTTCTTGCATGATAGATTTTATATTTCATTAGTTCATACCCAGGATACAGTAATAATAGTTTTCTATCTAGAAAAAAGCCTTAGAATCACTATATTAGAGCAAGCATATGAAATAGCTCTTAGGTCCAGCACAAGCTTATTCTTAAAACTCGTGTGCTAAACCATTGTCTTCCCTTGGCTGGTGCATAAACCTTGCTAGACTCCTCCGCTATGTCAGTATTTTTCTTTTGTGCTCTATATTGGAATTGATTGTGGATAGAGCTTAGAGTTTGACTGTACTTGTTGAGATTCTTAAAAGGCTGAGTTTATACCCACCAACCATATGTTATATTGTGTATTTTTTTTTCATGTTTTTGACTGTCAGATGAATCCTGCCCTTTTACTGTGAAATGCTCTATATTATCCTTATCATAGAAAAAAATATTCTTCTATTTTCATTTTATTTTGTTATTAATGATTTCATATTGGTAAATATCCATGTGATTTGAAATGTTAAGTTTTTAAAAATTATTTTATTGAAAAATATTTTCAAAATAGATTGTAAAAGAATTGTGTTAGTTAAGAAAAGATATAAATAAGATATCTAAAAGAATAGCTAGTATTCAAGAGATTTTTAGTAGATATTTTAGATTATAATTATTGAATTCTTTTTTTATTGATGATATGATCATTAGATTATAGTATCATTTCACTATCAATAATCTATTATTAAAAAGATGATAGTTAATGATTATAATTTGAAATATAGATTAAAAAATTATACACAATTGATTTTAGAAACAATCTCTCAATTGTAAAATTCCTAATCACATTACAACCAATCTCATATTACAAATAGAAAGATCTACCATATTTTTATAAACATTCATTTAACAATAAATTGACTGCTATTTCTTTTGTGCTCTATACTGGAACTGATTGTGGATAGAGCTCAAAGTTTGACAGTACCTGTTGAGAGTCTTAAAAGGCCAAGTTTGAACTAATATTTTTTTCAACTAGCATTCACAAACCGGCACATCATCAATGACAACTACAGGTATTCTTCACAAGTAAAACAAAAAAATCAGTATCTGAGATGCTTTGAATCTTCATTACAAAGTTTGTAACTCTGCATAGGGGAGTTCTGAAGTATTTTTTTTGTAGGCCAAATCTGATAGAAATTCTAGCAACACTTTTTCTCAGATTTAAATTTCTTATCTTTTGCTCAATTTCGGAAAGCTTCAGAACTCTCTATTCACCTCTGCAGAAAAAAGATTAGAGAGAGTATAGTACGAAAACTCTGCTAAACTCATTATCACTTCATAAATTGATAAAACCAATTATTACTTGTGCTAATATCTTCTCTCACTGGTAGGTAACAAGAATACTACGAACAAAAAATATGCACCTCTCACCATACCAGCCACTTTGCACTCTATGTCAGCACACATGAGTTTCATCATCCCACACTAGTACGAAAAACACCACTCACTGCACTAGGTGCGCCAAAACCACAATGTTTGCTTACCAACCTTACTTGCAATGCATAATTGAAACCGAGGATGGCGTTATAGAATGCAACTTGCAAGGTACACTACTATAGCCACAAAGGTAATCCTCTATTCCTTTTCCTATGTCTGACTGTCAATGATTTCATTAGCTAGTCTATAACTCATTGTCAATGAATACAATAACTAATCTAGTATTTATCTTAAGTTTGCTAAGCATTCTACCCTTCCCAAATATTGTTATGCTGATTTCAATTTCAATAGCAAAATGCATTCCTAAGTTCTCCATGGAAACACATTAGTTAATGCACAACATCTGTTACATGCTTTTTCTTTTCATCTCTCAAATAGATTGCCATTAGACAAAGAAAAATGACACATATGAATATTTTCATCCGCTCTATATCGACATAGATATTTGAAATAGCTTATATACTATTGGTCCAATAATTTTCCGCAAAATAATAATTTTACCTGTTTATTGGATCACATTAAATTCTCTAGAATATCAAAACACACATTCTGAATTTCCAAAATTACAAATTCATTGTTTTTTCCTCCTCAACAATTCCATCTTGTATCTAAATCTAACTATGTGTATCATATGTCATGCAGAATTACATGAACAATTGTCAACACTTGGTGCATCACATTAAAAAATCTCAACGCCACTTCTAAAGTGCAAATGAAAAGATCTCATGCATATAGATAATAGTTTACTTTGGTTTTCTATTAGACTCTTGATGCCATAGAAGCCCTGAATTAGAAGTATCAGAAAACTATATATGATATCAAAACAATATTATAACAGACTTTGAATCCACTTTTGCATACTTTTACAATCTATTTTTGTTGTGGATAAATTATAAATATTAAGACTTCTTATCTTATCTTAACCTTCAAATATGAATGCTCTTTTGCATTTGCAAATAGCAATGGTTCTGCAATAAACAATGTTTACCTATTCTGGTGTTTTATTTTCAATGTTGGTCATATTTTTGCTGCATATCACTCATTCAAATAATTTACTACCTTCTACTTGCCACAATAGGCAGGGACTCATGCTCAAACAGAGCTCTTGTTATAGACGAAATTAGTTGTGAATGAATTAGGCTTTACTCATTTGTTGATCGGTGTATCAATTATTGTTCCCCACACAATCATGCTATTAAATATTCTCATCTAATTTTAGATTCATTAATTCCATGTTTGTGATAAAAATATTAAATCCCATTTCTTCTAAGGGTGTAGCCTTTACTACAAACCATGAAATATGTTTACATTTTTTTTTTCAATTAGACTATCGTTTTGAACGTTTAGTCAATTATGTATAATGCACGACTTATAATAATTAGTATCAACTCTTTAATTCAAATAAGTGTTTCAAAACAAGTTAGAAGTCCCATCAGATTTTCTGAAAATATATGATCAACTTCTCCATATATATGTGTTCTTTACAAGACAATAAATCACATAATTTAATTTTTATAGTATTTTTATTCACTAGATAATTTGATAGTATGAATTTCATTATGACAATGAGATCTATATGATTAATGCTAACATTCAAAGTTGTAATCTAAGATTAAAACAAATTGAATGAGGATTACCTCAACACATTACTCATCTTATTTATGTCTTATTTTTCTAAATTATATAGTAGTTTATTCTAATTGTCTATGCTATTTGTGTCACTCACCAACATACATTTTATTAGATTGTTTAAAACTATAAATTTCTCATAACTAATGAATATGATCAAAACATAGTAGTTTTGTCCTGAATCACGAAGGTGATCTTAGGGCCCGTTTGGTACCTGGAATTAATCTGGAATAAGGAAACGGGAATAGGAAAATTGGTCCAATGCAAGAATAAATCTAATTCCAGGTTTTTTTAGGAATTAGATTTATTCTTGCATTGGACCAGAATTGGAATAAATTTATTCCAATTTTCCTATTCCCATTTCCTTATTCCAGGTTAATTCCAACAAACTGCAGAAGTCTGATAGCATCAACAAAACCAGATTTCACTAGTGTACTTACCTGCAATGAGTAAATACTATTTCTCACCGGAATAACATTTTTTTATACATTGATTAATGTTTTTCTTTCAACTAGTTTTTACTTTTGTAAAGACAAAAACGTATGTAGTTTTAAAGATCAAATCAGCATCTTTCATCAATAATGATGAATTTTCGAATTTCCAAAAGCCATGGAAAGATTTGATGTTCTTAAAAGTCCAATAGTTAATAAAATTTGAAAGGTCGAAATGTGAGAAAGAAAGGCTGACTCTTTAAAAGAAATTAAAGGAATATTTTACAAGTCGCAATAGATTAAGAAGAGTTGGGGATCGGGGTGATAATTATTTCTTTTTGCCCTGCTATTATTACGGACGGTTATATATCTTTAATTTATCGTACATAACTAACGAAAAAACCACGTAAATAATAGAGCAATGTAAGCATCCTTCCACTAGGTGGTGGAAACATGTAGGCAAGACCCATGTGGGCAAGAATAAGCGAGATGACCCATAGCAAAACAACATCTATAGTAGAATGGGACCTTCTTTATAGTCGAGGACCAATGCCTAAGGTTTCCCAAACACCTTCAAGATTATCTTAATATATAGCGAATTTGGGAGGTAAATATCCACCACAATCCAAGTAAAGGAAGTTATGACCTATAGCAAAACAACATCTATAGTAGAATGGGACCTTCTTTATAGTCGAGGACCAAAGCCTAAGGTTTCCCAAACACCTTCAAGATTATCTCAATATATAGCAAATTTAGGAGGTAAATATCCACCACAATCCAAGTAAAGGAGGTTATGACCCATAGCAAAACAACATCTATAGTAGAATGGGACCTTCTTTATAGTCAAGGACCAAAGCCTAAGGTTTCCCAAACACCTTCAAGATTATCTCAATAGATAGCGACTTTGGTAGGTAAATATCCACCACAATCCAAATAAAGGAAGTTGGGGAGAAGTTTTTTCTTTTAGGGTCAATCTTGAAGAATTGAGATAGTACTATGTGTTGCAAATAGTCTTGTACGCATAGTTGGTTGTATTAGGCTCAACCTTGACAAATCCATCTATTATGTTTATTTTCTTCGTGCTTAGAATTTAGTTTTCTATTTGATATTCTTAAAAAATATCTTTGAATACTTTCTATGTTGAGTTTAGGCGCTTGTGAATATTTTTTTCACTTATCATTTTTGTGTGGTTGGCGTAGCTTTAAAAATGGGAAAAATAATGTAAATTTCATTTATTGTATTTCATACATGTTATCATATTGTTAACCATGGTTTTGAAGATTTTGGTGTATGAATGTGAAGGAGGTAGGATTATGATGTTTTTCTTAAAAATAAGATTAATACCACATTTTTTGTTCAATTAAGGTGCAAAAGTTATGAGTTTGAAAATGGCAACTGGATATTTGATCATCCCATTTATGAGGCATATTTCATTGAAATATGCCTCTAGAAAAATTTTGTCCTCTTGAATTTTCACGTCATGTGCAAGGAAAATAAACATGCGGTATTTAGTTTCTTTGGTAATTATTTTATCAAGTATGTTTGACACCTCAAAGATTCAATCCAAAAATGTACCAATTGATGGGAGAAGTTCCCCTTGGTCTTGCAAGGTTGTGGCCCAAGAAGAAGAGGATTGTTGTCATTCCACAACACGCCCCATTTTGAGCACTTTCCCGAAATGGGGACCCCCATTTTTTTCCCTTTTAGTTTCTTTGAGGTACCCTTATGGTCAATTTGATTAAGCATCTGGTGAGTCAGATTGTGGGCATGTGTGCTCCTAATAGTTGGATGTCAGTTGAGTCAACTTTTGATATTTTTTACCCCTCTTTTTTCTCTCTTTTGTGGCCTCTTTTCTATTTTTGTGCTTTTTAGAGTTAGTTTTTATTTCTTTCTTTCTTATGTGTAGACTTAGTTGCTCTACTTTAATTTCTTGTTTTCAATAAAGATTGTTGATGGGGCATCCTTTGTGGTTACAGAACTGAGAATCTCAATGGGGTATGTTATGAACCGATGAGTTAAGAGAAATTCTTCGATGGGATTGACTTGGAGTTGTATGAAGATGAGAACAAGGAGAATTTATATTTTACCAAGAATATTCTTCAGCAATTCATGAGAATTTTGACTATGGTGAACACCTAGAATGATTTATAGCAGGTGTTTCAACCAGATCGTGGAGCATATATAGGATTCAAGAGTTTGGCTCTAAGGTTGCTTAATTATTAAAATGGAAATAAAAACAATTAAGTGCTATGAAGTTACCCAATTTCTAAAGGTTCAGAGTTTGAAGATTCGATGTTGAGAGCTTCATAGGTTAAGAGTTCAAAGGTTTGGAGGTTCAGAGTTCAAAAGTTTGAAGTTTAGATTTTTAGAGGTTTGAAGTTTGAAGATTCAAAGTTTAGAGGCTCGGAGGTTCAAAGTTCACAAGTTTGAATTTTTTTGGAGTTTCAATGTCTAAAAGGCCAAAATTCCTCACAACCCTGAAAGGCCAAAATAATTTGTGGATTTAGCCATTTTTTGGAGAAAAAATTTGTGGACTTCAAAATAAAATTCTCTGAAGTTTTTTGGAGTTTTGGAGTCCGGAAGGCCAAAATTCCTCACAACCCTGAAAGGCCAATTTTTTTTGTGGACTTACCCATTTTTTCAAAAATCTAAAAAAATTTATGGACTTGGCCATTTTTTGGAGAAAAAATTTGTCGACTTAGAAATTTTCTCTCTCAAGTTTTTCAGTGTTTCAGATTCTAAAAGGATGAAATTCCTAACAACCTCGAAAGGGCAAAAAATTTTGTGGACTTAATCATTTTTCTAAAAACCCAAAAATGTTTATGGACTTAGCCATTTTTCAGAGAAAACATTTGTGGACTTAGAATTTTTTTCTCTCAAGTTTTTTGAAGTTTCGGAGTCTAACAGGCTGGAATTCATGGAAATTTTTTTTGTGGTCTTAGTCATTTTTCAGTCTGTCATTGTTCCGAGTTAGGGTCGAGGTTTGAAATTTCTGGGTCATTTCAACATGTAAATAATTTGAATGAAGAGATTTTTTCGGTAAGAATGCATGCATGTTTAGGGTTGTTTTT
>BSBK01005258.1:145000-217418 GCA_027943335.1 Chamaecyparis obtusa
ACCTAAATATGCGAAACACTCTCACAATTTTAGATGGCTTGATGGATAATTTTGCATATGCAAGAATACATTTCCAATTGGTAGTATACTGTCAGTTGTTGACTTTGCAGAGAACTACACGCTTGCACCACAAGATGAGATCCAACCACAATATTATAATTTAGTGCAAGTAACAATTTTTTTTCATATTGTCTATAGACATGCACCTGATAGTACAAATGAGGATCAAAAAATATTGAGAGAGTACCATTTCTATATGAGTGATAATAAGTTACACTCATCAGAGTTTGTCCAGTATTGCTTTAATACCTTTTATGAAAATTTAAGGGAGAGAGAAATTCATATAACACAACATCTAATATGGTTAGATAATTGCACAGGATAATTCAAGAATGCTAGAATATTTTATTGGTTGAGTAGGATGCACAAGAAAATAAATATCCAACATATCTGGAGTTTTTTTGAGGCTGGACATGGGAAGGGAGAACATGATAGTGCTGGTGCATGTGTTAAGAGAGCCCTTTGTAGAGAGCAACTCAGATTTGAGGAAAAATCAAAATTTAAAGATGCATGTGCAATTGTTGAATGGTGTAAAACAAGTTTGTCTACAGGATCAAGTCAGAACTCTACAATCAAACATTTTTTTTGGCTAGTTGAAGAGAAGAATATCCTTTCAAGATATGATTGTAATACAATCAGTGGATCAGCTAAATGGCATTCATTTAGGAGTTCTAATTCTAACACTTAGACTATATGGACTAGGGAGCTTGCATGTTTTTGTCAATTTTGTATTGCACGTGAATGGGAAGAATGTGAGAATACAGAATGGGTTGAAGAATGGAAACAAAAATCATTAACACCATAGAGAGACAAGATGAAGATGTTATAATAAATGAAGACTTGGATCATGCCTTGCATCAGAAGATTATGATCGTGTTTCAGATCTCATACAACCTGGTAATTTAATACAATTTATTGTAAAACTTTAAATTATATATTAGTTACATGTGTATTTCATATAATTTATGATTATATATATTTGAATTATAAACCTTTAATTTAAACAAGTTTTATTTACAGTGCACATGTACTTAATTTGGTTTTGCAGGACATGTGTATGTTGTTGTTGCACCTGAGGATAATGAAGAGTAGATAGAGTATTGGTTAGCTCGATGTGTAGAACCCAAGAAAATGTTGATATGTCATCAAGTAGATGATGATAATTTTCAGTATTCGATTGGGTCTATTGTGGTAGTTGGTACATGGCTACCCAAATACCTAAGAAGAAGGAATGGTCTACTAGCTTTTGAAGACTACCAATTAGAAAAGAAGATTATACACTATTCCCATTTGGTAGTGGCAACAAATATCAAATTGGAAAGATACAAAGGGAGAGCTGCTAATAAAATTTTATGGACACTTTCAATGGAAGAGCATGAGGCAATCATAGACGCATTGTAGAAAAGATAGGATGTTGATGATACATTAGGTTGAATCAAATTTATACATGTAAGTTTTTATTCAATTGTCTTATTAACTTTAAAATTAAAATTAACTTTAAATAAACTTGAGTACATAAATTCTAACATTTCAACATGTTTATTTTTATGATGCAGTCCATGTCAGGAAGAACATCTAGATGCATTGCAGAAAAGAGAGGATGTTGATGGTACATTATGTCGAATCAAAATTATACATGTAAGTTTTTGTTCAATTGTCATATTAACTTTAAATGAACTCGAGTACACAAATTCTAACATTTCAATATGTTTATTTTTATGATGCAGGATGTCAGGAAGAACATAGATCTGCATTGCAGAAAAGAGAGGATGTTGATGGTACATTAGGTTGAGTCAAATTTATACATGTAAGTTTTTGTTCAATTGTCATATTTGTATATGTTTTCTACATGTCTTCTTTGAAGTGTCATAATTTATAATTTAGAGATATAGATTTGAAATTAAAATTAAAATTAAATTTAAATGAACGTTTATAAATTCTAACATTTCAACATGTTTATTTTTATGATGCAGGATGTCTAGAAGAACATAGACATGAACTATCTATGTAGTACAATGCACTCTTGTATTCATGCAATTTTGGGTTAATAATTTAAGATCACATGAACTCACTTTTATACATCAAATTTTGTTTTAAATATTTAAGTTAAATTCATAACTTTGTATTCACCTAATTTTGTTGTTACAAATATTAAACTATGCACATTGGTCAGATTATGTTCACTTAATAGATCTCATTGTTTAATAGTTATTAAGTTTGTAATGTATCCATATTGTTCTTGTCAATTTTACATGTATTAATAGATGTCATTGTTAGATCTAGATGATTTTTTTTATAGTTAATCAAAGTGTTCATATTACTTGTAACACGTATCTAGATATTGTACTTAGATCAATTACACATGAATTAATAGATCTCATTGTTAGATAGATGTTTTTTTAAGGATAAATTGATAAATTACATAACAAGTCCTGATTAAGATAAATTGATAAATTACATAACAACTCATGATATATACATAAAATCACAAAACAAAGTCCTACTCTAAAAACAAGTCCAAGTACAATATATGATAACAAGTGGACTAGTATATAATGCAAGTCCTACTCTAACATCAAGTAAAAATAATATGAACAAGTCTAAACAAGCCCAAATAGTCATCATAAAACAAGTCCAAATAGTCATCATAAATAAAATGAACAAGTCCAAATAGTCCAAATAGTCATCATAATCTAACTCTAGCTGATCTACAATCCTCTTCACTCCACGTGAAGAGGACTGTGATGCATCAACACGCTCTGTCTGGTCCTGAGCACCCTGATCCTGCTCTGTCTGGTCCTGAGCACCCTGATCCTACTCTGTCTGGTCTCGAGCACCCTCATCCTCAACTACATGAAAAGTGGATGAAGCCAAGTCTTGTAAAAAAATTTAAAGTACAAATTAAAAATTATTTAAATTAATCATCTAAGATCTAGATACACACAGGACATTGAAAAATTACTTAAATTAATCATCACCTCAAAGGATAGTGTCGATGGATGCATTTGGCTTAATCCTGTAGCCATGCCAAGACTCATGGTGGTGTCGACCTGAACAACATATATAAAGCATGAATCAAACTTATAGTACATATATACATAAATTATAAAGTATATATAATTTGATTAAATATATAAATATGGAATAAAAACATGTGTACATTACATGTGTGTGACATGTAGCTAATGTCACCGATGAGTGAGGACGTAAATGGGATTCTGCAACATGAGACAATCCAAAAGCCTACAATTACAAAAAAATAAGTGTGAATCAAAGTTGTACATAAATTAGTAAGATACAAATACTTAAAATTAATAAATGAAAAACATACTACAGGTATATGCGGTTGACTCTCGGTGACTAGTGGGGCAGAGAATGAAGGACTACCAATCTCAGTCATACATGAGAGACCCTAAAAAATCACAAAAATATGTCAAACACATTATCAATTAAAGTTTATTTTGTTTAAAGTTTAAATGTGTCAAGATCAAAGTGCATACCGTGAATGGAGCACTGAGATGTCGAGGTGTTGATGTCATATGATGATGGCTAATGAATGTTGGAGGGTCAACCCTCCTTTGTTCACTGAAAAATCCACATGTTATGGCTCATAATTGTATAAATAAGAAATTTAATATTACACTATATTTAAATTATAATTAAATTTACCTATGCGGGATGATCATCGTCTGCATTGAGGAAATCAACATATGATGAGATATCATCTCTGACATCACCATGTGCACCATCATCATCATTGGCATATCCACCATGTGCACCACCAGCATCATCACCATATCCACCATGGGCAGCATGGGCAGCATCAAGATTAGACTGGGGACCCATACATATACCCCCACAACTCATGCAAACATGTGCTATGCTGGGGGCAGTCCTCGCTTGGGTATGTGCTGTAACAAATTGCCCATAAGGGCACTCAAAGAACCAAGAGATGACTGCACTGCTCGATAATAGACAGGTGCAGGAAGTATAGGAGTTGGAAGAGGAACAAGGGGCTCATTGCGCACATGTTTCTAGTTCTGTCACTCAATTTGGCCCCTGGCCTATCTTGTGGCATGCCCCAGCCAACCCCCTGAAATGCTCTCATGTCAAAATAATTGGGTTTCTTACCCAATTCAAACTCAACCCATAATTTCTTCAAAAAAATAAAATGGGACCTCTTGATTAGCATTTGGTGGATGGTCAAATACCATCTACCACCACTCCCAAAAATGCTCTGCTATCCCGGGGTGTCTACACCATATAATGGAAATGCGTGGCTTCTTGCCAACTATCTGCTCACTAGTTGTAGGGTTCAAAAAATAGCGTGCCAAATCATTTTTTGTAATTTTTAACTTATTAACCTCATTATAAGAGAGGCCATCAGTATAATATACATGCATAGACTCCCTCCATGACTCAAAACTATCAATCTTGTAGTCTAATGTCTGTATGGAATCTACTATGCCTTGCATGCTATCTACAAGGTGTAGTAGATGGACAGACAAATATGGATCATGCCTAATAATGTTTGTCTCTCAAGATGTCCTCTACATTTCTCCTAATATTATCTCTGAGCTCTCTAGGCGGTGTAGGGGGGGTGGAGGGGGGAGGGGAGGTGGAGGAGGAGGTGGTGGTGCATGTTGACCTATAAGCTCATCAATGTGAAAATAATCCATATTACCAATCTATGTACAAATAAAAACATGATAATTTACAATTAACATACTGTAAAATATATTTTACCTTACAACTTGAATGACTTAAATAATCAAAACTTGAGAGAGAGAGAGAGAGAGAGAGAGAGAGAGAGAGAGAGAGAATTAACATGATAATTTACAATTAACATACTGTAAAATATAAAACATAAAAACTTAAGAACAAATAAAAACATGATAATTTACAATTAACATACCGTAAAATATATTTTACCTTAAAACTTGAGAGAGAGAGAGAGAGAGAGAGAGAGAGAGAGAGAGAGAGAGAGAGGGAGAGAGGAGAGAGAAAGAGAGAGAGTGAGAGAGAGAGAGTGTGTGTGTCTGTGTTTTTAAATTTATGTTTTGGTTGAACTAAATTGATGTTTTGGTTTTCTAAATTTATATTTTGATTTTCTAAGTTTAGGGTTTCGTAAATTAATTTTTTATCTAGGTTTATGTTTTTGTTTTATTATCTAGGGTTTTGGTTTTCTATGTAGGGTTTTGCAATGTAATTTTGTATATACCTAAATTTTACTAGTTTTCTACTTTAGTACGGTAATGTACTAAGTAAATTGAAATAAAAAAGAATTACAACTTTGAAAAATAAAATATAATTAAATTTATGCAATAATTTTGAAAATAACATTAAACTATACATTTTTAAATTAAAAATAACCTGAAACTACAATTTTTAAAGACAAAAATCATAAAAAAATAATAAAAGAGAATAGTACGTACCCGGAAGATGAAAAAAATGTCAGGTGGGGTCGACAGGGGAAGCTAAACCGAGCGCCGGAGCTGTACCAAACGTGATTCTATTTTCACTGTGGATGAAAATGACAAGAATTTTATTTAAAAGAAAAAATATATAGATTTTCAAAACGGGCGCCCGATTTGTTCAAATCGGGTGCCCATTTTGAATAAATCGAGCACCCATTTTGCTTTGGGTGCTTGATTTGTATTACTTGTTTTCCTTCACCGTGGACTTTCGTGGAATTGGCCCCTAACTCCGAACACACATGCATATATATATCTATATATATATATATATATATATATATATATATATATATATATATATATATATATATATATATATATATATATATATATATATATATATATATATATATATATATATATATATATATATATATATATATATATATATATATATAGACACACACACACACACACACACACACACACACATATATATTTGTCGATCGAGCTGGTATCGATTCAAAAGGTTGTTATTGCAGATCTGGTTCCTGCTCGTGATTTGGTTATGGATCATTCAGAGATGACTTTGCAGTAGATTCGGTAGCGACTCGTGGATTATTGAGTTAGATGTGATATTGAGAGAGTGACATGTAGAACTTGCACATTCGAGATTTGTAGATCACTATGGTATCTGTGATGACTTGGGAGAAGTCTTCTTCTTGGTGAACTGAGCTAAGAGACTTAGATTACAGAAAGTGGGTCATTTGATGTGACTTATGAGACATTGGATGCCTCTTCACAGTGGGTTTACGGTGCAGTCTGTGGTGTTTCTTTGCGACTAGGTTCTTGGCAGAGATCTATTGATTTGCTAGCCATTGAGATAGATCGATATGTTTGTCGTATGTGGATTAAGATCTTAAATTATTGAGCTTCTCTTTGTTTTGAGAATAGTTTAACATTCTCTACTTAATAGGGCTAACCACGTGAAGGTGGAAGCTCATCTGAATCCTCCTAGGAGCCTCTTATGACCCTTTATGACATTTTAAAACCTCTAAGATGTATTCTTAGGGAACGTAAACAGTCCTAAAGGGTCATAAGGGGTCATGGGACACAACAGCTAAGAAACATAAATGTAGGCATCATGGTCACAATTTTTTGGATATCTACATTTATGTTTCTCATTTGTCATGTTTATGTGCATGTTCTTTATGTGTGTCGTTGTGTTGAGAAAAAAAAGAAATTGGATCACTCAGTTATTGATGGTGAAGAATTAGAATATCCTATAGGAGCAGTGGTTGTAACTGGTACATGGCTTAGATGATATGCTATGAAGAACCCTAGGTTGTGGTTGTTCGAGGATTGGGAGACACACATAAAGAAAAATTATGACTGTGCATCCCTCTACTCATCTCTTTAGTTTTTGTTTTCATAGATTACACCATCTGACGTTCCTTTTCGGTAAGAGATGGATGGAAATGTTCTTGACTCTTGGAAGAATGGATTGCATACAAATAAAAACTTGTGGTTATTCAAATGGTAAGTTCAAAGTTTCCCATAATTTGGGAGAAACGAGTTTGGAAAGACATCAATCTTTCATTGAGGGAAAGGATTTTACATACATTGAGAAGAAACCTTTAGTTTTTTCACTTTATTTTTAGCATCTTTTGTTGATTTTCTTTTCAACTCAACATATAATTTTATGTTCATCAAGTGATCAGAACTCATTGGAATAGCACTTGTGGAAGGATCAGGGCATTTCCTCTGTGACTCAAAATCACTATGGATCTTCTCAGAATGAAAAATAGAAATATATTTTTTCACAGCCATCTCTTACCGAAAAGGAACGTCAAATGGTGAAATCAATGAAAATAAAAATTGAAGAGATGATTAGAGGGATGCACGGTCATAATGTTTCTAGTAGACATCCTGTTAACACAACATAAAAGAAAATGACCATGGAGGCTGCTAAGTCTTTCGAATAAGAAAACCCCTTTGGCTTAGTAATTATGAGGCCATATAGTGATATACCGACATTTTAGGCTTGTAAGATTATCTGGCCTCTCTCTATTCTCATTAGGAGCACTGGAAGAACAAAATGGTGAATGATTTTATTTAACAAAGATAAACATAACACATTTTGTTGGGTTGATTGGATTCGCCTGGTACCATTTACATGGCCTATTTTATTACTAATGTCCCTATTTACATCTTTTCATCAAATGACCTAAAAACATCAATAATGGTCCTATATGGTCACTAATAGCCAACTTTCAGAAGAATATGAATGAATGCAAACATCATAAGTGGATGAACATAAATAATGAATGTACCAGACATTGACTGGAGTAATGAAGTGTTGACCCAGGGTTCAATCTAGTATGCTCTTGTATGATCCAAAACCTACAAGGAAGGAAAAGATGGGGTTAGATCCAAAGGATCTAAGCAATGCCTAGCACCGTATTACTGGTCATCATCTATACATTACAAGCATCTACATATTCAAGCCATACATAGACTCAACAACATGATAGCATTAATCCAATAACAAAAAATACATTTCAAATTCCAAACTCACGGTCTCAATGAAATAAATAGTGTATAAAATAATATATGGTGCACAATAGTAGCAAGCATGCAATGACAAAAATAACATTACATGATGCCCAAGCTCAAATTCAAAATAGTAAGTGTATTAATGTATGTTTTCATGATGCTAGATATTAAACAGTGAGCTCATGAACAATGCCAGTAATAAACAGTGAGCTCATGAACAATGCCGATATTAAATAGTGAGCTCATGAACAATGTATGATGTCCTAGCTTGCAGCCCGCGAGCCATCAAGACATTTCATCATAAAATGATCATAAATGGAGAGTACCACATAGTGAATATCAACAACAAAATAAATAAAGAGAGATCAAACACTTCACACAATGCCTTGAAGATAATAGCAATGATGCCCTAGCTCACAAAGCTCACAGGTCATCAAGCATTCCAAATGCTAAGATGTAACCAATGCACACTATTAACATTCATATTGTGCCATTAAATCAACAAATGTCATCAAAATGAGATTGATTTAATGAGAAGACAAAGCTCGAATGCCTACCTCAAATGTCTTGATGGCTTGTGGGCTGCAAGCTAGGACATCATGCATTATTTATGAGCTCATTGTTTGAGCATTGACAAATCAAATAGGGACATGAGGTGCTCAAAAAATGAGCTCATAAAACTTGCATGATGCCCTAGTTGTAGGTAGTTATCTCTTCTATAATGATGGAGGAGTGAAAGGTAATGATTAATGAGGTTGCTTCTATTAGATCCTACATTAATACACTTACTGTTTTGAATTTGAGCTTGGGCATCATGCAATGTTATTGCTATCATTGCATTCTTGCTACTGTTGTGCATCATATATTGTTTTATACATATAGAACAATAGGTTTGGGGACTTAGAATTATGTTCAACCCTTAGTAATGGTTTGGGGAACTAATTACTAGATGAGTGACTATAGTACCATAGTTTGCATTATTAGATGATCTTGTTTAATTTGTGTTCATTTCATGCAAAGATACATGTAAAGGAGAAGAAATTTTTGCATCTAAAGATTACATGTATATATATAAAAAATAATTTGTATATACTTTACAAGGAAAATAATTTTCAGAAGAAAATGAAAGAGTACAAGCATACATAAGAGGATGAAAATAAATAATAAGGGTGCCAGACATTGCCTAAAGTGATGAATTTTTGACCCAGGTATTAATCTAGTGTGCCCTTGTGTGATCTAGAACTTGCAAAGAAAAGAAAGACAAGGGTTAGATAAAAAAATATCTAAGTAATAAATGGCATCCTATTACTGATCCTCATCTACAATTATGCATGTGCATAGTCAAGCCATACACTTCTGAAAGAAAAACCAAGCTCACAGTCTCAATGAAATAAACCATGTATAAAATAATATATGGTGCACAACAGTAGCAAACATGCAATCAAAACATCCCTATTTTATTACTGATGTCCCTATTTACATATTTTCATCAAATGACCCAAAACCATCAAGAATGGTCCTATATGGTCGCTAATAGTGAACTTTCAGAAGAATATAAATGAATGCAAACATAAATAAGTGGATGAACATAAATAATGAAGGTCCTATATGGATGGTTCTAATGATTTTCCATTACAACAATTGAGCATTCATCATTTGGTATATGAACAGGTGAAAAACATGCAAACATCCAGACATGTGTATTGTGAGCTTTCCTGCAACAAATTGACTTGTGATGATTTTCACAATAGTACATGTGTTGGCAGGAAAGCTCAAAGTACTACTTAGGAAAATATGAATGTTCATCACCTGTGCATATCAGAGTTGATCAGAGAAGGTATATGCACAACAAAATAAATAAAGAGAGATCAAACACTTCCCACAATACCTTGAAGGTAATAGAAATGATCAAACACTTCAAAATAGGGACATCAGTAATAAAATAATACACTTACCATTTCCAATTTGAGCTCATAAAGATTAAGATATCCCTATTTTATTACTAATGTCCCTATTTACATCTTTTCATCAAATGACCCAAAACCATCAACAATGGTCCTATATGGTCACTAATAGCCAACTTTCAAAAGAATATGAATGAATGCAAACATACATAAGTGGATGAACATAAATAATGAAGGTACCAAACATTTCCTGAAGTAATGAAGGTTGACCCAGGGTTCAATCGAGTATGCTCTTGTATGATCCAAAACCTGCAAGGAAGGAAAATATGGGGTTAGATCCAAAAGATTTAAGCAATGCCTGGCACCATATTACTGATCATCATCTATACATTACAAGCATGTACATAGTCAAGCCATACACAGACTCAACAACATGATAGCATTAATCCAATAATAAAAAAATACATTACAAATGTCAAGTTCATGGTCTCAATGAAATAAATAGTGTATACAATAATATATGGTGCACAACAATAGCATGCATGCAATGACAACAATAAAATTGCATGATGCCCGAGCTCAAATTCAAAATAGTAAGAGTATTAATGTATGTTTGCATGATGCCATATATTAAACAATGAGCTCATGAACAATGCCAGTATTAAACAGTGAGCTCATGAACAATGCCAATATTAAACAGTGAGCTCATGAATAATGTATGATGCCCTAGTTTGCAGCCTGTGAGCCATCAAGATATTTTCTCATGAAATGATCATAAACAGGGAGTACCGCATAGTGAATATCAACAACAAAACAAATAAAAAGAGATCAAACACTTCACACAATGCCTTGAAGGTAATAGCAATGATGCCCTAGCTCTCAAAGCTCGCGGGTCATCGAGCATTCCAAATGCTAAGATGTAAACAATGTGCACTATTAACATTCATATTGTGCCATTAAATCAATAAATGACATCAAAATGAAATTGAGTTAATGAGAAGACAAAGCTCGAATGCCTACCTCAAGTGCCAGTGCCCTCTTACCACAGGGTGTCAGCCTCTTCGCGCACGTCAAACTCAATTTCCCTCTTCGTGCCATGCAAAAGTGTAGTGTCATCTTCGTAGAAGCTCTTTGAATTCACAAAAATTACAAATGACACAATCTTTTTCAAAATTACAAAATTACAGAAATTTCATTGGCTCAAAGCACATAGAAATTCAAAACAGTAAGATATCTTAATCTTTATGAACTCAAATTCAAAACAGTAAGTATATTATTTTATTACTGATGTCCCTATTTGATATAATAGCATCAATATAACAAATAGAGCACCGACCAATCAAATAGGGACATGAGGTGCTCAAACAGTGAGCTCATAAAACAATATATTTAGTCTTAATAAAATTTTATAAAACAACATATATTGTGTGAAGTGTTTGATCTCTCTTTATTTATTTTGTTGTTGATATTCACTATGTGGTACTCCATGTTTATGATCATTTCATGAGGAAATGTCTTGATGGTTTGTGGTCTACAAGTTAGGGCATCATGCATTATTCACAACAATAGATTTAGTCTTAATAAAATCTTAAACAATAGATTTTATTAAATAGGAACATGAGGTGCTGAAACAAATAGAGCACCGGCCAATCAAATAGAAACATGAGGTGCTGAAATAGTGAGCTCATAAACAATAGATTTAGTCTTAATAAAATTTTATAAAACAACATATATTGTGTGAAGTGTTTGATCTCTCTTTATTTGTTTTGTTGTTGATATTCACTATGTGGTACTCCCCGTTTATGATCATTTCATGAGGAAATATCTTGATGGCTTGCGAGCTGCAAGCTAGGGCATCATGCATTATTTATGAGCTCACTGTTTGAGCACCGTCCAATCAAATAGGGACATGAGGTGCTCAAATAGTGAGCTCATAAACAATGCATTATGCCCTAGTTGTAGGTAGTTATCTCTTTTATAATGATGGAGGAGTGAAAGGTAATAATCAATGAGGTTGTTTCTATTAGATCATACATTAATACACTTATTGTTTAGAATTTGAGCTCAGGCATCATGCAATTTTATTGTTGTCATTGCATGCTTGCTGCTATTGTGCACCATATATTGTTTTATACACATAGAACAATAGGTTTGGGGACTTAGACTTATGTTCAACCGTTAGTAATGGTTTGGGGAACCAATTACTAGATGAGTGACTATAGTACCCTAGTTTGCATTATTAGATGATCTTGTTTAATTTGTGTTCATTTCATGCAAAGATACATGTAAAGGAAAATAAATTTTTGCATCTAAAGATTACATGTATATATATGAAAAATAACTTGTATATACTATACAAGGAAAATAACTTTCAGAAGCAAATGCAAGAGTACAGGCATACATAAGAGGATGAACATAAATAGTGAGGGTGCCAGACATTTCTTGAAGTGATGAATTCTTTATGTGGGTATGAATCTAGTGTGCCCCTGTGTGATCCAGAACCTGCAAAGAAAAGAGAGATGGGGGTTAGATAGAAAATATATAAGCAATGAATGACATCCTATTACCGATCATCATCTAAAATTATGCATGTGCATAGTCAACCCATACACTTCTGAAAGAAAAACCAAGCTCACAGTCTCAATGAAATAAAAAGTGTATAAAATAATATATGGTGCACAACAACAACAAACATGCAATGAAAACAATCCTGATTTTATTACTAATGTCCCTATTTACATCTTTTCATCAAATGACTCAAAAACATCAAGAATGGTCCTATATGATCGCTAATAGCCAACTTTCAGAAGAATATAAATGAATGCAAACATATATATGTGGATGAACATAAATAATGAAGGTCTTATATGGATGATTCTAATGCTTTGCCATTACAACAATTGAGCATTCATTATTTGATATATGAATAGGTGAAAAACATGCAGACATCCAAACATGTGTACTGTGAGCTTTCCTGCAACAAATGGACTTGTGATGATTTTCAAAATAGTACATGTGTTGGTAGGAAAGCTCAAAGTACTACTTAGGAAAATATGAATGTGCATCACCTGTGCATATCAGAGTTGATCAAAGAAGGTATATGCACAACAAAATAAATAAAAAGAGATCAAACACTTCGCACAATGCCTTGAAGGTAATAGAAATGATCAAACACTTCAAAATAGGGACATTGGTAATAAAATAGGGAGAACAGTAATAAAATAGTACACTAACTATTTTGAATTTGAGCTCATAAAGATTAAGATATCCCTATTTTATTACTGATGTCCCTATTTACATCTTTTCATCAAATGACCCAAAAACATCAACAATGGTCCTATATGGTCACTAATAACCAACTTTCAGAAGAATATGAATGAATGCAAACATACATAAGTGGATAAACATAAATAATGAGGGTACCAAACATTGCTTGAAGTAATGAAGTGTTGACCCAGGGTTCAATCTAGTATTTTCTTATATGATCCAAAACCTACAAGGAAGGGAAAGATGGGGTTAGATCCAAAGGATCTAAGCAATGCCTGACACCCTATTATTGATCCTCATCTACAATTATGCATGTGCATAGTCAAGCCATACACTTCTAAATTGAACTATGCTATAGAACATGTGCACTCAGGAAACATATGCATACAGTGAGTAAATCAAGACTAAAATGGAGAAAAAAGTATGATGTCAAATGTGTTATCAAGCAACACCTCATGGGTTGTGAGTCAACATCGTATATATGTTGTTTATACAAGATCATTCAAAAGAGATCTACAACCTCAAAAACATGACAATATTAATCCAATAACATGAAATACATTACAAATGTCAAGCTCTTGGTCTTAATGAAATAAACAGTGTATAAAATAATATATGATGCCTGAGCTCAAATTCAAAACAATAAGTGTATTAATATATGTATGATCTAATAGTAGAAACCTCATTGATCATTACCTTTGACTCCTCCGTCATTATAGAAGAGATAACCACCTACAACTATATTTCATAATTCCTCCTTTGAAGTCATAGGTTAGTTTAAAATGGAGAAAGTATACAAACTCACCAATTTAATCCCAAAATTTCATAACATTGCATTCTTGTTGTTGTTATGGTGCACAATAGTAGCAAGCATGCAATGAAAATAATAACATTGTATGATGCCTCGGCTCAAATTCAAAATAGTAAGTGTATTATTTTATTACTGATGTCTCTATTTTATTACTAATAAATTTTGAGGTAAAATCTTGCAAGTCTTACACAGACTTAACAACATGGTAGCATTGATCCAATAATAGAAAATGCATTACAAATGCCAAGCTCATAGTCTCAATGACATAAATAGTGTATAAAACAATATATGTGCACAATAATAGCAAGCATGCAATGACAACAATAACATTGCATGATGCCCGAGCTCAAATTTAAAATAGTAAGTGTATTAATGTATGTTTGCATGATGTTAGATATTAAACAATGAGCTCATGAACAATGTTAGTATTAAACAGTGAGCTCATGAACAATGTATGATGCCCTAGCTTGCAGCAACACAAATAAATGTATTTATGTATGATATCATAAATGGGGAGTACCACATAGTGAATATCAACAGCAAAACAAATAAAGAGAGATCAAACACTTCACACAATGTCTTGAAGGTAACAGAAATGATACCTTAGCTCTCAAATCTCACGGATCATCAAGCATTCCAAATGAAAAGATGTTTTAAATGCCAGTATGAAGCAGTGAGCTCATGAACAATGTATGATGCCCTAGCTTGCATTCCATGAGCCATCAAGACATTTCCTCATGAAATGATCATAAACGGGGAGTACCACATAGTGAATATCAACAACAAAACAAATAAAGAGAGATCAAACACTTCACACAATGCCTTGTTGAAGGTAATAGAAACGATGCCCTAGCTCTCAAATCTTGGAGGCCATCAAGTATTCCAAATGAAAATATGTAAACAATTCCAGTATTAAACAGTGATCTCATGAACAATGTATGATGCCCTAGCTTGCGGCCCACAAGCCATCAAGACATTTCCTCATGAAATGATCATAAACAGGGAGTACCACATAGTGAATATAAATAGCAAAACAAATAAAGAGATATCAAACACTTCACAGAATGCCTTGAAGGTAATAGCAATGATGCCCTAGCTCTCAAAGCTCATAGGTCATCGAGAATTCCAAATGAAAAGATGTAAACAATGCCAATATTAAATAGTGAGCTCATAAATAATGTATGATGCCGTAGCTTGCAACCCAAGAGCCATCAAGACATTTCCTCATGAAATGATCATAAATAAGGAGTACCACATAGTGAATATCAATAATGAAACAAATAAAGAGAGATCAAACACTTCACCCAATGCCTTGAAGATAATAGAAATGATGTCCTAGCTCTCAAAGCTCGCAGTTCATCGAGCATTCCAAATGAGAAGATGTAAACAATGCCAATATTAAACAATGAGCTCATGAAAAATGTATGATGCCCTAGCTTGCAACCCGCGAGCCATCAAGACATTTCCTCATGAAATGATCATAAATGGGGAGTACCACATAGTGAATGTCAACAACAAAACAAATAAAGAGAGATCAAACACTTCACACAATGCCTTGTTGAAGGTAATAGAAATGATGCCCTAGCTCTCAAAGCTCACAAGTAATCAAGCATTCCAAATGAAAAGATGTAAACAATACGAGTATTAAATAGTGAGCTCATGAACAATGTATGATGCCCTAGTTTGCAGCCCACGAGCCATCAAGATATTTCCCCGTGAAATGATTATAAACGAGGAGTACCACATAGTGAATATCAACAACAAAACAAATAAAAAGAGATCAAACACTTCACACAATGCCTTGAAGGTAATAGCAATGATGCCCTAGCTCTCAAAGCTCGCGGGTCATCAAGCATTCCAAATGAAAAAATGTAAAAAATGTCAGTATTAAATAGTGAGCTCATAAACAATGTATGATGCCCTAGTTTGCAACTTGTGAGCCATCAAGACATTTCCTCATGAAATGATCATAAACAGGGAGTACCACATAGTGAATATCAATAGCAAAAAAAATAAAGAGAGATCAAACACTTCACACAAAGATTTGAAGGTAATAGAAACAATGCCCTATCTCTCAAAGCTCGTAGGTCATCGAGCATTCCAAATGAAAAGATGTATAAAATGCCAGTATTAAACAGTGAGCTTATGAATAATGTATGATGCCCTAGCTTGTAGCCCACGAGCCATCAAGATAATTCCTCATGAAATGATCATAAATGGGGAGTACCACATAGTGAATATCAACAACAAAACAAATAAAGAGAGATCAAACACTTCACACAATACCTTGAAGGTAATAGCAATGATGCCCTAGCTCTTAAAGCTCACGGGTCATCGAGCATTGCAAATGCAAAGATGTAAACAATGTCAGTATTAAAATTCAAATTTTTCCATTAAATCAACAAATTCCATCAAAGTGAAATTGAGTTAATGAGAAGACAAAGCTCAAATGCCTACCTCAAGTCATGGCTGCCATATAAACATCAAATGCTAAGGAACTATGTTATAAAATTTCATGCCAAATTTCAAGGCATGAAATTTTATAACTGTACATATATTTTCTTCGACTCCCTGGCACATTGTAAACTCGATGCTAAGGAGAAAAAAGTATGATGTCAAATAGTATGAAATTTCATGCCTTGAAATTTTATAACATAATTCCTTAGTAGCCGCCATATGAAGAGCAGTGCAAGGTGGCAACTTTCCCATTTTACCATAGTTAGGGACCTCTTTTACCATGCTTTATGAGCTTTATGTTTTTACCATGCTTTATGAGGTTTATGTTTTTTTTTAAAGTGAAGACAAAGATTATCTTAATTTGTTATCTTTAAATTTTATTCATTTTATGTTTTTAAAAATTGAAATAAAAAATATAAACTTTTAAGAAACTTTTACATCTTTTCATCAAATGACCCAAAAACATCAAGAATCATCATATATGTTCGCTAATAGCCAACTTTTAAAAAAATATGAATCAATGCAAACATACATAAGTGGATGAACATAAATAATGAAGGTACCAGACATTGCCTGATGTAATGAAGTGTTGACCGGGGTTCAATTGAGTATGCTCTTGTATGATTCAAAACCTGCAAGGAAGGAAAAGATGGGGTTAGATCCAAAAGATCTAAGCAATGCCTGGCACCCTATTACTGATCCTCATCTACAATTATGCATGTGCATAGTCAAGCCATACACTTCTAAAATGAACTATGCTACAGAAAATGGGTGTGTGTTAATGTGACTCAAAAGCTATTATGCAAGATTGTTTTATTATTGAGATAAGGATATCTTAATTCTATAAGAATAAATGTTTTGATAAATATTTGAATTTAATTTTGACAATAACATGAGGAGTGATATATTTCAAGCTTTAGCGAGACTTCATACCACACAGTGTTCATAGATTACGTTCAATGCATTATTTACGCTTGTATTGGTGGGAAAACTCTTAAAAACGTGCAAAAGAGATTTCATTCAACCATGTTGTTTACATGACACATGTAGTTTACCTCTAGCCTAAATCATCATTGCATACAAATCTACAGACAATGTGTGGTATGAAGCCTCACTGAAGCTTGAAAATGATAAGCATTATGATGTTGAGGTATGGTGTGGTAAGCCCAAGTATAGTTTCTTGTAAGCTGTTATCGGTATAGTTTTTTTTTCTTTTCAATAGTTGTAGAATCTAGCTTCTCCTCTACTTACATGTATGTATACATTTTGGGCTTGGCTTTAATGTCATGTAAATTTGAGTGAAATGGTAATAATATTTAAGAGCAACAAGTATGACATTTTAAACAAATATGCATATACATTATATAACAGGAGGAGTGCTATATTTTAATGGCAACAATTAATGAGAAGGATGCCTATATAACAAGAAGAGTGATATATTTTAATGTAAATAGACATAGAAATTGTAGTGAAACTCTATAATTTATTATTGTAAGTGGACATATAAATTGCAGTGTAAGTAGTAGGATGATTGTAAGTGGATATAGAAATTGCAGTGAAACTTTGTAATTTATTATGGCTCGGTGTTGTATATCCATAGTCAATGTCTATTTAAACTTTAGGATGATACTTATATGATGGCTTAAGTAAATTGTTCTTACCTTGAGACTAGTACACCATGGTATTAGAGGATGGTTGTTATAATAGCAACTGTGTGTCTATGAGATACTTTTATATTTTGTATTAAATGATGATACATATGTGTTTCTTCCTTTTACAACAGTTTATATTCTGATACTTATATATTGAATTGTCAAATTACCAATGAGTGATAATTTCAAAAGTGTATCATAATTAAAGGCATATGAATTCATATTGTACTTAATCTAAATGTCACTATGTAATATTTTTACTTACGATATAAATCTTAATATATCCCTATTAAGATATCCTAATTTTATTACTGATGTTCCTATTTACATCTTTTCATCAAATGACCCAAAAACATCAATAATGGTCCTATATGGTCACTAATAGAAAACTTTTAGAAGAATATGAATGAATGCAAACATACATAAGTGGATGAACATAAATAATGAAGGTACCAAACATTGCTTGAAGTAATGAAGTGTTGACCTGGGGTTCAATCCAGTATGCTCTTGTATGATCCAAAACCTACAAGGAAGGAAAAGATGGGGTTAGATCCAAAGGATCTAAGCAATACCTGGCACCATATTACTGATCATCATCTATACATTACAAGCATGTTAATATTCAAGCCATACACAAACTCAACAACATGATAGCATTAATCCAATAACAAAAAATACATTACAAATGCCAAGCTCACGGCTCAATGAAATAAATAGTGTATAAAACAATATATGGTGCACAACAGTAGCAAGCATGCAATGACAGCAATAAAATTGCATGATGCTCAAACTCAAATTCAAAATAGTAAGTTTATTAATGTATGTTTTCATGATGCTAGATATTAAACAGTGAGCTCATGAACAATGCCAGTATTAAACAGTGAGCTCATGAACAATGTATGATGCCCTAGCTTGCAGCCCGTGAGCCATCAAGACATTTTCTCATGAAATGATCATAAACGGAGAGTACCACATAGTGAATATCAATAGAAAAATAAATAAAGAGAGATCAAACACTTCACACAATGCCTTGAAGGTAATAGAAATGATACCCTAGCTCTCAAAGCTCGCAAGTCATTAAGCATTCCAAATGAAAAGATGTAAACAATGTCAGTATTAAACAATGAGCTCATGAACAATGTATCATGCCCTAGCTTGCAGCCCACAAGCCATCAAGACATTTTCTCATGAAATGATCATAAACAGGGAGTACCACATAGTGAATATCAACAACAAAACAAATAAAGAGAGATCAAACACTTCACACAATGCCTTGAAGGTAATAGCAATGATGCCCTAGCTGTCAAAGCTTGTGGGTCATCAAGCATTCCAAATGAAAAGATCTAAACAATGCCAGTATTAAATAGTGAGCTCATAAATAATGTATGATGCCCTAGCTTGCAGTCCGCGAGCCACCAAGACATTTCGTCATGAAATGATCATAAACAAGGAGTACCACATAGTGAATATCAACAAAAAAATAAATAAAGAGAGATCAACCACTTCACACAATTCCTTGAAGGTAATAGCAATGATGCCCTAGCTCTCAAAGCTCGCAGGTCATCGAGCATTCCAAATGCTAAGATGTAAACAATGCCACTATTAACATTCATATCATGCCATTAAATCAATAAATGCCATCAAAATGAAATTGAGTTAATGAGAAGACAAAGCTTGAATGCCTACCTCAAGTGCCAATGCCCTCTTCCCACATGGTGCCGACCTCTTCGTGCATGCCAAACTTGAATGCCCTCTTCGTGCCTCGCAAAAGTGGTGTTGTCTTCACAACAGCTATTTGAATTCATAAAACTTATAACTGACACTTTCTTTTTCTTTTTCTTTTTGTTTATAACCAAATGGTGTCACAATTATGACATCATCATTTCTATTATGACACTGTCGGGAGCACTTGAAAAAAAAAACACAAAAAACAAACAAATTATAGTGGCGTTGCAAATTGGCATTGAAATTTGACCCCAAATGTTGTAGTGAGTGCAAGATAGAGGAGCTATGCATGACGCACGTTTGCCAGGTTTTCATCATGGTACTTGTCCAAGGCACCACAAGTAATGGTTTCCACCATAAGACAAATTTATTTCTCTTTAATTGTTCTACCAAGGCACCTATTTCTATGTTTTCACCAAGGTACTTTTTCTATTTTTTGTATTTTACATTTTTTTAATTTTAGATTTTTGGGGGAAGTCAAGCTTGATGCTCTTTGGATAATGCCTCTTTGGAAAGATATGACGCGAGAGGCCAAGGCCACTGAGATGTATTCTCAAAGATTCTAATAAGGTAATGATAGGAAAATGTATGGAGGATAAGGTAGATGATAGCTAAGGATTTATGCGCAAGATGAGATAAGGGGAATGGAAGGATAGGAGATGGAAGGATAATAAGTAGGTGTAGGATAGTAGATAAGGAATTGAGAGGTTTGTGTAAGAGTATGCGAAGATGATGGAAAGATCAACATTAACACACACCTTGAGGGGTCGTGAATAACTAGAGGGAGAATAAGTTGGCTAGATTGAGATTTTGATGTAAAAGAGGATATGGATCTTGGGACACAAGGACCAAAGATAGATGAAGGAAAGGATACAATATGTTCAAAATGAAGTGGAGTGGAAGTATTTGGAAGCTTGAATGTCAACTTTGATTTTTATTTTATATCAAATTCCTTTAAGATAGTTTTAGAAATCCACATAGCTTTTGATTTTGATTTACTTTTAGATGCTTTTGATTGCAAATCTTTAACAATGAATATAGGAACCCATATTTGATTTGATTTCATTCTTTGCTTCAAGGACCCTTGTGGTCTTTTAGATATTTCATTTCTTTTTGTAGTCATATCTCAACTAGATAGGACATGGTGATCTTCATATGTAAGTGGATTCTAGTATTTCTAATTTTTATGTTTTACATCCAAATTGCTTCCAAAAGAATTGGGAATTGTAGATGAAAGAGGTTGATATGATAGGTTTAGATGGAGAGGTGTATGAATTTTTTTCAAGGATGCATGTCTTTTTTTATCTTCAGGTAAGCTAGGAGTGAGAGATATAGTAGATGGAGGAACATAGGGACCTAACATGGAGGGAAGGTTTGAAGGTTTTAGCTTTGGGTTATAAGGACCAATGATAGATTTAGAAGCTACAAATGAATAATGAATAGGGATATTAGCATCCGTAGAGTGACCAGCATGGCCAAGGCTTTGATCTGTAAGGTCCGTATTTATACCAATAGGTTCATGAGTAGATTTTATAGGAGAAACTTTGATAGGAGAAATAAAAGATGGATGATATTTATTCTTATGCAAAGGAGTAGGGAGAATGACATATTTTTTAGATGGATATGGAGGATTATGACAAGGAGTTTCTAGGATATTCTAATCTTGACAAGGATCTTTGGATAATGTAGGAAGAGTATTTTTATCCTTATTTTCAATAAGCTCATTAGAGATGATGGAAGAAGTATCTTGATCTTTCTTGGGAGATGGATAAGATATAGGAGGTGGAGGTATATCTTATTGGAAGAGGTGAATGGATATGAGGGGATCATCATGAGATTCTTTCCTGGATATGATACGTTGGTCAACCATTGGATAAGGATGGATGTTATCTTGATCTTGATCTTTAGTGATATTTATATCTTCACACTTTAGATTGTCTTCTTGACATGGAACCACTTCTAACAATGAAATATGAATTTTAATATGTGTGAGGGATTCATGAAGGTTTGATGAAGGAACATTTAGTATAGGTATGATGGACATTGGAGCACAAGGAAGATTGAGGTTTATGACCTTTGAATCAGGGAAGAGGCTTGTAGAAAGATGTGTATTAGCTTGGATCTCTTCTAGATGTAGCCCTTGAGGATATGCATAGGTAGTGTGAAAAGAATTAATTTCTTCGTCTAATGAAAGAATTTTGGAGGGATTTTCTTTTTTAGGAGATCAATGTATGATGGGAAAGATAGAGGTGGCATGCCAACCATTACTAGACATAGGTTCATTATTTTGATCAAGATTGAGAGTAGTATCTTAATTAAATTAGTCATTAGGATCTTCAATTCCAATTATGTCATCAATAATTTAAGGTCTTGGATTTTATGTTTAACTCTATGCAATCTAAAGTTTTATGCTTATTATTTTGATGATACACATAGTAATTATGCATGAATGAAATTCCTCTTGAAGTAGTTGGAGGTAATGTGATGATATTGCCTTCATGGAGTTTTTCCAATGTTGATTCATAAGATTCTCCCAAAGGAGTAAAGACTCGATATGCTTGTTCATTTTCTTTAGCAAAGATAGGTTTTGGATCAAAGATAGGTTGATCATAAAGAGATTCTTGATCAAAGACTAGTTTATTAGAAATTTGATATTTCTCAAAGATAGAGTTGTTGTGATTGTGACATGGCCTTCTTGAAGAATATGTAGATAAAGGATAGACTATATTCCTAGAATGTTGGCTAGAGGACATGTATCTTTTTGTTTCTCCAAGTGGTTGATTCTAGATTGCAAAGAACGAAATTTTTTAAATAAGGCTTCCATTTCCCTCTCCTCTTCTTTAGTGTACCTTTTGAACCATGAATATTTATTAAAGGATGTAGCATGTTTTTTCTGTAATCTATCGAAGTTAGCTTCCAAAGACTGGAATTGTTTATATATGGCTATCATTTCTCTCTCTTCTTCCTTAGTGTACTTTTTTGGAGACATGATTCCTAACCAATATGAAATAATATTACCAAGAGCTAAGAAGGATTACTTAGAATGACTTGATTTTCAAGCTAGGTAAGAAAAGTGTCCACTTGTCCAAAGTGTAAAAGCATAAAATAGATAGTAAAGATAACTTACCACAAGATGCCCAAGCTATAGGTAGATTTCCCTATGTATGACACTTGTGAGAAAGGAAAGATAAAATGCAAGCATCCAAAATAAATGATATGAAAAGAATGGACAAGTGATCCATTCGCTAACCAAAAGTGTAGTCAAGAGATACAAGTGATCCTCATTACCTAAAGGACATTCCTAATGTGTTAGTTTCAGACCAAGAGACCAAAAAAAGTCAAGTATAAGATTCCTAAGATAGCTAAGAGAAAATATGGGCCAAACCAACTCAGATCAGAATCTAGACGATAAACCTTAGTAAGCTAGAATAATTAAACAGGGATAAAAGGTCGTATGACATTCCCTAGTAAAGCCAGATGACACTTTAGGATGATACGATATTCTACTGACAGGAAGGATAATAGACCATAGTAAAGATAGACAATATTTCTCAAAATGGTATGCAATATTCCAGAATGTCACATGATATTTCTCACTACTATAGGTGATATTTAAACAAAAATTTCCAATTTTGAAAGCAATTTTGAATTTTGACAATAAATTTTAAATTTTGAAAGCAAGTTTAACTTTTGACAATAAGTTTTGGATTTCAAGATCAATTCTTTAAAGAAAATGTGACACATAGAGTAGTCTTCAAACAATCAAGTAAGGGACAAAGAAACCTTGTATGATACAAGAAATTGTGAGGTCTAAAGATAGGTTGCAATACTACATTAATGTCAAGTGTATGTTCACAAAGATTTCCACGGGTCTAGCACAAATAAAAAACACATCAAGCAAGAACTACCTAAGGTCAAGGCTAGTATCAAAATTATTTCCCACAACTTGGTATCCCAAACGAATACAAATGGTGAGTAATCTTGAGGTGATCTAAGAAATCACTTGGAGCGGTCCTTGCACAAAGATTATGATACTTTCAGTCAATAGGGTAGGCTCTAACTTAAGGCTTTTAGTGAACTCCGTTAATGACTATCCCTTGTAGTTTCACAAGTGAAATTAAGACCTTTCAACCCTACAAGCATCTAGAAAGTATAGTCTCAAAAGAAAGATTTAGACCTCTTAGCCCTATAAAATATGAACATAGTCCCCTTGTAGTAAACAAGATTAAGACCTTTGATGGCCTTACAAGTGCCCAATCAAGTGTAGTCTTTCTTAGCATGATTTAGGCAACTAGGCCCTACACATGAAGAAGTATTAGGATTAGAAAATAGCCAAGCCTCCCCTCTCTTTGGATTGAAGGAACCTTATGATTATAGTGGGATGAAGTAGTTGGATACTCTTATTCCCCACTTAGGTCATTCTCAAAATATTTCTCTCTTGGCAGGCCCTCTAAATTGGTGATCTAGATTTTTTATTTATCAAAAGGAAAAGAGCATAGTCTCCTACTCCATAGTGTCTCCCAAACACATCACTAGCACATGTTCATTTATCAAAAGAAAAATGATTAAGCTATGTGCCTATGAAAAATGATCTAATGATAGAAAAGACACACAAGATCTAGTTCCATACCACCAAGGCAATTTCCAAAATCTAAATGTTATTAGTCTTAGCAATGCAATTCTTTTGACAAGAAAATCCTACAAAACTACAAGTTAGGGCACAAAAATATGCAAATGAAAGAAATAAACCTACAAAACCACTTGTTAGGAGACAAGAAATATCAAATACTTGTAAGAAATCCCAATCATGCATTGAACTATGAGAAAATAAAGTGCAATCTCATTATAATTTTTATTTTTTTACTTGTGACCTAGTCAACAAGATCTGATTTATTTTCTATAATTTCTGCCAAAAAATAGAAATGAAAATGAGAGACCCTTGTTAAAAATATGAGAGCTTTCCAAAAATGTAAATTTTTTAGAAATATCCCTTAATTTGTGCCCTAGAGACCCATTTTACAAAAAACTCACTAGTTTTCATAAATTGACTATTTGAGCTATTTTATTACATCTAAATTAAAAACATAAAGAAGTAACACCCTGTATAATTCTTAGACCTTTCCAAAACTTTAATTTTAAAAAAAAAATACAATGATTTGCGACCATAAATAGATTTTCATGAAAAATCAATAAAAAAATTATAGCTCACGAAAACATGATCTAAAAAATTAGATTTTTGGACTGAGTCACCTTTGATCCATTACAAACTTACAAAGAAAATTTCAGATCAAAAATCTAATCTGTTTATGGGATATGATCAAATCTTTCAAAAACTTACGATTTTTGCCTTCAACTCAACCTGCACAAGGGTTAGCATTAGAAACAAAAGTGAATATCCAAAAAATTGTGGGTTGGCCCCATAGTAGGTGCCAAAAATATGTACCAAAAAGTGAGCTCACTTATATAAACCATTACACTTGAGGGAATCCATGAAGAAGGAGATCTCAAGAAGCGTCTTATAGCTTCCTATCCATGATGTGCAAGAACCATGTAGATATTATGAATGGTGGCTCTAAAATGAACCTTAAAGAAAGACCCTTTCAAGGTGCACCATAGAATGAAAGATTCAAATGGTAATGAAAAGTAGATCTAAGATGAAATGCAATATAGAAGCTAAAATGATATGCCAGAATAGAAGAAAAGTAGATCTAAGATTAGATGCAAGATCTAAGATAAAATGATATGTAAGAATGCAAGAAAAGTAGATCTAAGCTAGATGGATTAAGCTAGATGCAAGAAAGAAAATGATAATGTTGATGCAATGCTTCAATATGAAAGATCTAAGAATGTCATAGCTCCAAGATGCCAAGATCGCAAGACTCCAAGATTCCAAGATGCTAAGATGCCAAGACTCTAAGAACCTACAATAAGATTTCAAGATCTCAAGAAGCTAAGAATGCTATGAGGACGGGATATCTAAAAGTGAGGAAAGAGTCTCATTTTAAATGAATTTAGAAATGAACAAATGGTCAAGATTAAGAGCCAAAAAGAAATGAGCAATCATGGAGATTAAATCTTGATTGATTCATGTGCTCAAGATTCTCAAGAGGCAAAATCAATGGACATGATTAAGAGGTAAAATAATGAGTGGTTGAGATAAAGAGGCAAAATCCTTTTTCAAAAGTCAAAAGATTCCATCTCATTGGAAAGTGCACTTTTCTTTTTCTTTTTAATTTATTATTTATTATTTTTAGCAAAGTAGTTTCCATTATTTAATTAAAAGGAATTTTTTATTTAATTAAAAGGGGACATGTTCTTTTAATTAAATGTGGCTTAGGATTCAGTGCTTTTATTATTTAATTAAAAGGGAGCATGTTCTCTTAATTAAATAAAGCTTAGGATAAAGTGATTTTATTATTTAATTAAAAGGGATCATGTTCTCTTAATTAGAAAAAAATTAGGATAAAGTGGTCAAACTTTAGGATATAATCAAATAAATGATAAAATGATGATTTGATCAAGAAATAAGATATTAAATAAATATGCAAAATTGATTAAACACAAGATTTAGTATAGCATGTAAATTTTAATGTTAGAGTGAGGCTCAAAGTTTACTAGACCATTCTTGGGTGATTACAAGAATATGCTCAACATCGTCCCATGGAAGATCACATGTGAGATATCTATCATTTGCAAATGCATCATTTCTAGAGGAGAGTGCACTAGAATGAAGAGAACGTAGAGTAGAAGAAATGTACCACTAATTTCATCCTCTTGTAATGAAAAGGGTTTTTAAAGAAAAAGGGAATTTTATGAGATGGATCAAAGACATAAAGAGACATAGGAAGACCTAAGTCACCATCACATGCTTGTAATGAAACATTTTTAGTACCTTAAATAAAATAAAATAATTAATGCATTTTGAAAATAATAAGCTAAACTCAAGAAAAAATGCATAAATAATATAGTTTTCTTTGAAAATAATTTAGGAGAAATGTTCATGGTGGGTTCACCAAAAAGTAATGGAGGAAATATGACTCTACAAAAGCAAAAATCTATTCCTTTGAAATCCAATTTCACTTCATACATTGAGATATCTTTCACTACCTAAATGATTAAATATATCTAATTATAAATAAATAAAATAAACATTTTTATTGTGGGAATGGTTCAAGTGTGAATGTCAAAGAGTCTTCCGTCAAAATATGAGCATCTCAACCAAGGAAATTAGTTTGGCATGCAAACATCTATGCAACATTCTATGATCTCACAATCAAAAAATGAAAAGACTCGAAATGTAAAAAAACTAAACACTACTATTTAGATAATGTACAAAACCTAGAATTAGAAATATACCAATGAAAATTATGCAATAGAAATAAAAAAATAAAATAAAGTTTTAGAAAAGAGAAATAAAAAGTAAATAATATATAAAAGTTATGTGTGGTTGAATATTTTGAAATACACACACACAAAAAGTGAAGACGAAAAATATTTTGGGTTATTTTGAGATTTGCATCAGTCAAGTCCCTATTTTCAAGTGTTGAACTACATCCACAATAACTTACTAGATAGATAGATCAATAAAAAGTAGACAAATTTAAATGATTTCATAAATAAGGGATGTGATGAATCCAAAATTTATCAAAGAGACAAGACAAGTAGAAAGATATTACATCAAGGCTTGACAAAACAAAGACAACTACAAAGAATATTGTGAGAGCATGAGATTGCTATAAAAATCTATAGAGAGTTATCCAAGAAAGACACAAAGATTGAGTTGTGAAAGCCAAGATAATATAGGAGATTGTAAAAGAGAACCCCAAGAGATTTTGTGGAGTGAAGGGATAGATTTAAAAGTGAGAAGAGGGGGGTAGGGGAGGGGAAGGGGGGAAGAAAGAGGCCCCAAGCTATTTTTAATATTCATAGCTATTTCTATTGATCTAAGTAGGTGACAAGTGGTGAAATTCCAAGAACTAACATTTGAACATTAAAATATCATGTGACAATAGTGCAACACATGGCATGCTAGTATTGACAAATCACAGTAAAAAGTGATGGAAGAAAGAAAAACGCATGATTAACACAAAATTAATGCAAAAAGATAGTTGTTGAAAATGACCCTAAGCATCATAAGAGGAAAAGGCTAATGCAAGGGAAAAAATGAGCCTACTCAAATGCTAGTGAAATGGGACCACTAAAGTGACTACAAAAGTGTAGGTTAAATTGCAAAGGTAATGTAATTTTTTACTCTACAATATTATTATAGACAAGACTGGTTGTCAATGAATTCGAATTTAATCATTTGTTAATCATTGTGTCAACTATTGTACCTCTTTTCATATAATGAAAACATGTGCATGCCTACGCGCGCATCCACACAGACACACACAATTGATATTATTGAATTGTTTTTAACTATGCTTAGCCTTCATTGATTCCATGTTTAAGATAAAAAAATAGAAGATCCTATTTCTTATAAGGGTTGATCGGTTATTGAATTGTGTGTAGTACATAACTTATAATAACTAGTATCTACACTTTAATTCAAATAAGATTGTCAAACCAAGATAAAAGTCCCTTTAGATCTTTTAAATAAGTATGATTTGCTTCTTCATCTATATGTGTTCTTACAAATAAAGTGTAAGACCATATTTAGCTTCTTTTCTTCATTAGATAGGGTCCTTCTCCATGATAAATAAAAAGAAGAAGTCAATAAATCAAATCATTTAAAATTTTATAGTATTTTCGATCACTAGACAATTTGACAATACAAATCTCTTTACGAAATGTCAACACAAAATTGTCATCTAAGATTAAATACAAACTGCATGAAGATTCTGCCATTATAATACCCATCTTATTTATATCCTATTTTCTAGCTCATATTATTGTTTCCTCTAATTGTCCATTGTACTTTTATCACTCACAAAACATGTAATTATGAGGTCATTTACTAAAACCATATACAAGGTTCTAAGGTTCTTTCAAGACTAGACTAGCTATTTTTGTATGCATAATCAAATGCATAAATTCATTATGACATAAATATTATCAAAATATAGTTTCCCCCTTCCAAATCAACAAAAATCAAATTATTCTTGATAATCCCTCTTATTTTTCAATTATATCATACCATATAAATCTGAACCTTACACTTGTCGAACTATGTCGACCTCTGTCTTCTTTTAGTGAACACCGTATACAATTACCCCGCAGCTACCACCTATACTATGTAATGCCAACTACCACAAATCGACAGAAACATATCTGCACTTTGGCTGACAAGATTTTGTACAAATCCGCCGTTTGTGTTGAAGACAACGAAGTGCAATAATTGAACTAAAATATCAAAGAAGTTGCAGGTTTTGAAAGATAGTCCAAAAAGTAATTGGTATTATATCGACTAGAAACCTCTCGCCGACAAAATTTCGTTTCCTTTATTAGTTAGTACTAACTTTTCTTCCATTTTATTATCGACATTGTCATGGTTTCTGCGTTAATATTAATGCTTAAAGTGGGTATAAATTGCTACAATCATACCAACTGGTGAAACCATCTAGTCATGGGAAAAAAGAGTTTATATCGTTTGCGGTTACTAAATTGCCTGTATTGTAAAAATCCTGCTTCAGTCAAAAGAAAATCAGTCCCCAGAACAAAGATCATCCCCGAAAGATTGCAAGAATCAGAAGCTTATTGCGCTTGTGTGGATTGTCAAAAAGTCCCAAATTTGAATGCAGATCTCAAAGAAAATGAGAGGAGTTTTAAAACTCGGAAGGAATTCTACAAATGCTTTCCTGTAAATTCTGGGCAAGCTATATCACATTTGGACTCTGATAATGTTGTGGAGAGTGTGGAAGAGAAGAAAAATACACAAGAAAAAGAGTGTTCTGTGGGTAACGGGGAAGCAGATGAGGAAAGAAAATTAGAGAGGGAGAAGAGAAAGAAAATGGAGTGGCCCATAATGAGATATCGATCTCTGCAAATTGATTGGTACCCTCATCTGGAAGCCATACCAGAACTGCCTTCTCCATAGACATGTTACCTCACACCCCAATTTTACTTTTCATTATATGTTCTCTCATGAATGAGTTAGTTTACTTATGTTACTGTTTACTTTTCATTATATGTTCTCTCATGAATGAGTTATTTTACTGTTGGAGTTTTCGGATCATTTTAGATATGATTTAGTGAGATATTTTGTCTGATCATTTTGGATTTGAGTATATGTAATATTTTGTTAATTAATATTTCAGATGATATTCTGTGATCTATCTTTCATTTCTTTGATCTCTCTTTTATTCTGATAATAGATTACAAAATGTAATTTCTAACATCTATAAACAAAAATATTATTTATCAGAATAGATCACAAAATGTAATTTCTAATATCAATTAACAAAAACACTATTTACTATTATTTTATATAGATTCAAGAAACTCTTTTATTCTGATAATAGATCACAAAATGTAATTTCTAACATCAATAAACAAAAACACTATTTACCACTATTTTACATAGATTCAAGAAATCTTATAGCATTAAGAAAACCAGATTTCACTAGTGTACTTAAATAAGTAAATACTGTTTTTCACCGCCATCACATTTCTTTTATGTTTTATTAAAGAAAGACCTCTCCAGAATTACATTGATGAATGTTTTTCTTTCAACTAGTTTTTACTATTATAAAGACCAAAACGTTTTAAGCATAAAAATTAGGATCAAATCGGTAACTTTCATCAATAATGATGAATTTTCAAATTTCCAAAAGCCAACGAAAGCTTTGGTGTTCTCAAAATTTCAGTAGTTAATAAAGTTTCAAAGGTCAAAATGTGAGAAAGAAAGGCTGACTCTTTAAATGAAATCAAAGGGATATTTTACAAGTGCGAAATCCATCCATTATATTTATTTTTTTCATGCTTATAATTTAGTTTTCTATTTGATGTTTTTAAAAGATGTCGTTGAATATTTTCTATGTTGAGTTTTCTTTTGATGAAGCCAAGTCTCTTGTGAATAATTTCTTGCATCCAATTTCGGTGTGGTTGGTATCTAGTTTTAAAAATGGAAAAAATAATGTAAATTTCATTTTATTATGCTTCACACATGTTAGCATTTTGTCAACCATTGTTTTGAAGTATTTTTATATGAATGTGAAGGAGGTAAGATGTTGAAGTTTCTCATAAAAATGAAGATCAATACAAATTTTTTTGTTTCAATTAAGGAGAAAATTCACGAGTTTAAAAATAGTGGAAAAATATTCTATCATTACAATTTTGAGACACATTTGATTGAAATATTCTACTATAAAAATGGTGTCCTCTTGTGTTTTCACATCATGTGCAAGGAAAATAAACACGTGGTATTTAGTTTCTTTGGCTATTATTATATCAAGTATGTTCGACACCTCAAAGATTCAATCCAAAAATGTATCAATTGAAGAGAGAAGTTCCCCTTGGTCTCGCTACCTATTGTGATCCAAGAAGAAGAGGAAAGAGAAGGAAGATTATAATTTGTTGAAGAAGATTTAGATATGGATAAAATTTTGAAGTGTTTTAAAGATGATATTGAAGCTTCTGAGTCTATAGGTTTTGATAGTTATTGAAGTGGTTTATTTCTTTAGATTTATGTTTTCCATGGAGATCAACCTTTAGGAGAAAAAACTTTTAGCTAAGAGCTAAGGACTAAGGGGTGTCCATACCACCAAATTTATCTAGGGCACGATATCATTCTCATCCCTTTTAGATATCAGAGACTTGCACTCAACAAGACTCGATTAGTAGACTAAGAGGCCATTGAATTTTTTTAGATTTTAATTTGTTAAGATTCTTGTCATTTGAAGTTATATGTTAACTTGGGATGTCTAATAAAAAACCATTACATTTGATGTTATACTTATCTATTTCAAATAAGTACAAAAGATACTACGCGTAGATATATGTAGACATAAAGGCCCTTCATTCTATGTGAATGTCCCTTTCCTTTTGTTGATCTTTGTCACCTAAAATGTGTAGATGATTGAATTTGACAATTAGGAAATCTCAAATAGAAATGAGTTGGTTAGTGTTCTTTTTTTAGAAAACCATAAAAATTTTCAACAAGCTCATCCCCACCATATTTGAATACCATTTGTTTTCTATGAAAAATTAATCTTGTTCAACTATGCATCTAAACATAGATGTGTAGAAAAATACTAAACAATTCAAGAAATGTCAATTAAAAAATTGGCTTAGACTTGGAGGCCTCAACCTAGCCATTATTTTTAGAAGCTCTTTACATGATTTTGTTAAGAAAATGTCTCAACCAAAGTTGCTAAATACAATTATGATAACTTGTAATATTGTTTTTAGTTTGTTGAAATACAAAAGGCATGAAAAATGAAGCTTAGATAATATAAGAAAGATCTTTTAAAAGACAAAACAAAAAAAAGGAAGAGGATTCTTTTTTCTAATTTTTGACTAAATGAGTTTAGAATTTTTTTGAAAATTTATGGTTTCTCTCATCTGTATATATTTAGTGCTTGAGTTGAAGGAAAAATAATCTAATTCAATGGTTTTTGAAACAATGAGGTACATTCCAGTAGTTCATACAAAGTTGTATTGATGTGATTATTGAGCTATAGTTTTCATTTAGTTTGTTATTTGTTTTCATCTATAATTTATTATTATCTGTTTATTTGGCTACATCTAGTTATGAACATATTTTCCCTATAATTTTTTATATTGTTTTTTAGGATATCCAAGAGAAGAAATAAATTAAGCCACCACGAATGGGGCATTATTATTCAAATTGTAGATATTGAATCATATAACATTTCTTTTCAATTGAAATAATGATGTATTTATATGAAATATAGATTTGGGAGATTTATTGTAAGGATGAATTATTGGTGGAAATCGACATGCAATGAGTTTTTTAGTTGAAGGGGAAATAATCATAAAGTGCATGTGTTAACACTAAAGGAGGGTGTTAGAAAATAGTGCTTGTCATAAGTTAAGTTGTTAGTTAGGTCTTATTTGTTGGGTATTTAGACATTAAATGGATTTATAAATCCACGCCTATGTAATAGCTTAGTTAATTTTTGTTGAATGAATATTTTTTGTAGGTTTCAAAATGTCTCATTTCTTCGTCATATGGCATACTTTTATGTCACCAGAAGGATTGAAGACCTTTTTGAATTTATTATTAAGTATACTCAATTTCTCTATCCATGTTCTCTCTCAAGAATATATTGCAAGACCACATATAGCTTATCTTCTTTTTTTTTTGTAAATTTTAAAGTGACCAAAGTTTCTAGAAAGTTTTGTATTTCTTAGAAAATTAAAAATTACAATTTTTTTGCATTTTGAAAAAAAATTCAATTAAGAAGCATATATCAAAACTTATGTATAAATACCAATAAAAAATTTATAAGATTTTCCCATGTACAACATAGATCCACCCATCACCTCCAAGATAGCTAAATCAATAATATGTACACAATATCAAAATGATGAACAAGATGAAGTCTCATCTAAAACCCATAGTGCACATCCCAATTGATAGGGCCAATATCAAGTGGATGAGGCAACATAATTTTTGAATCCCAAGTGAACCAAGACATCCTAATACTCATGAATAGAAGGATAAGAAAGTGTAGGAGCCAAAATAGAAGGAAAAATAACTTGCAAAGGTAAAACATCCAAAGGCATATTAGGATCATTAACATAACCGCAAAGAAGAAAATGCAGCCCCAAAAATCTATAGATTGTGCAATAAGAACCATACAAGGTAGAACAAATTCTAGAAGTCTCCCAAAGTTATTGATAGATTCTCGCCAAAAGAAACAAGCTCACGCCACCAACTATTAATAATAAAATTGGAAAAGGGCATGATACCAACAACAGGAAAGCTTCCAACACCAAGTCTATAATTATCCAAAACAAATTGAATTATATCATCATCAAATAATGGTGGGAAAATAAAACTGATATGGGCCATCTCTTCTTGCAAACTTGTGAGTCGCGTCCCCTCTAGCTGAGAAAAATCTCTAATTGGTATTCTCAACTTTGAATGAATTGTAGAAGCTCCTATATTGAATGTCACAATTCCAGTTGGTGCAAGTAATAGAAGAGAAGAAGGACTTGGCAAAGCTGTAGTCTGAAGAATTTGACTGATGGCACCAATCAGATAAGACTTTCCTGTTCCTGCTATTCCTTGAATTATCATAAACAAAGGCATCCCGACCTGATTTCCATGGTAGTGTGTCATAATAATATCAATTGCCTTCTATTTCTTCTCACAGAGTCTTGTTAAGTTGATGCTTCTACTTGCATCTCTATCAATGGTGCCCAATCTAATGCCTTTGGGATTTTCAGGTCTATTAGCCAAGGTTTCCTTCTGGCTCCTATGTTGTATGTTCTTACTATTGAATGATTTGTTTACTTACATGCCCACTCTATTTCCTCTGGTTTGGTGAATGAAATATCATTTCCTGATTCCTCTTCCCAGCTTGTCAATGGTCACTTTGCTGATGATTCCTTTCTCACTCTCATTGAGGATGAGGAAAATGTCTCTAATGCCTTGCAATTCTTGTATAGGTTTTTCCTTGCCTTCGGTTCAGCTATTCAATGGCACAAGACTCTTTTCTATAGATAATCCTTTCTTCTGGCTCCTCCTTGGTTGGCTCAATATGATTAGAAGTGGGTCTTGCATAGGGAAGTTTTCTACTTCTTGGGAAATCCCTTTTCTTTTCAATCCTCTCGTGGATTTATGGAATGTTGTTCCTACTAAAATTGAAAAGAAGCTAGATTACTGAATCACTAAGCCTCTCTCTCTTGCTGGGAAGTTCCAGATTTTCTCAAAGGTCTTGGCTACCACCCATGTTTATTACTCTTCTTTCTAGGCTCCTTCTAAAGCTTCTTCTCTTAAGCTGGAGTGTCTTCTCAGAGACTTCCTCTAGGCTTCTGGTGCAGACCATCATGGCTTTCACATAGTGGCCTGGGAATATTATTGCCTACCCAGGGAGTCTAGAGGCCTTGGCCTTCTCTCCAGTTAGAAGAAAGGTCTGCTCTTTGTACGAATGGATCATTCATGCTCTCATAGGTGATGAATCTTGGAAGATCCTGGTTAGGCATTGCATTTCTTCAGGATATCCTACTCACCAGCCAGCTTGGAAGGGGATTGGTATTCAAACCCTTATTATTATGCGAGAGCATGTTAATATCCAAGGCACCTTCATTGTTAAGAGCATTTGGAAGGCATGGGAAGCTATCAAGCCCTAGATCCGCTAGACTGGTAATGATTTTTGTGATGGGCTTTCTTTGAACCAACAAAACCTTTGGTGGTCCCCCCTTTTTTCCATTTAGGGTATCCCTCTTGCTAAGACTCAAGGTCCTTGTGCTCTATGTTTTTTCAAACATGGCATCAAGATCACTAAAGACTTCTTATCCAGAGTCTCTATGAGTCTTCACCCTTGGGAAGAAATGCAGATCTAGTTTCATCTTGCTCTCTCAGATCATCAAAATTTAAACCTTTTGGTCTCTACCATTGCTAATCATTTGTTGCATAATTTGGCTATTCAGTCTATTCGACCTTGGTGGAAAGACTGGAAGTGGTACCTTGCTACACCCTTCAGTAGTTACAAGCTCAAGTTGGGATATCGGTGGTTAACTCCTCATCTCCCCATGATTGACACGCTCAACCAGAGATGCCATTTGCAGTCTTCGCATCAACACTAGAGGTTTCTATTTCAAACCTTCATTGTTAAGAGCATTTGGAAGGCATGGGAAGCTATCAAGCCTTGGCTCCACTAGACTGGTAATGGTTTTCGTGATGGGCTTTCCTTGAACCAAAAAAACCTTTGGTGGTCCCCCCTTTTTTCCATTCAGGGTGTCCCTCTTGCTAAGACTCAAGTTCCTTGTGCTCTATGTTTTTTCAAACATGGCATCAAGATCGCTAAAGACTTATTATCTAGAGTCTCTATGAGTCTTTGCCCTTGGGAAGAAATGTAGATCTAGTTTTGTCTTGCTCGCTTAGATCATCAAAATTTTGACCTTTTGGTCTCTACCATTCCTGATCATTTGCTGCATAATTTGGGTTATCAGTCTATTCGACGTTGGTGTAAAGACTAGAAGTGGTACCTTGCTACACCCTTCAGTAGTTACAAGCTCATGTTGGGGTATTGGTGGTTAACTCCTCATCTCCCTATGATTGACACGCTCAACTAGAGATGCCATTTGCAATCTTCGCATCAACATTAGAGGTTTCTCTTTCAAACCATATGGTCTATGATTACATAACCTAAAGTTCTTGGTGCCTATTGTTTCAAGGGCTCCCTCTGGGGCCTCGACTCAAGCATCTAGGTGTGCTTGATCATCGGTGTCCCTTTTGTGGGAATCCATAGTCTTTTTTGTACATTTTTTGGTTCTGTAGGAGAGCTCAACAGTATTGCCACTAGATTCATGATATTTTAAAGCCTTTTTTGACGGAGCCCTTTTCCTGGCACATGATTTTGCTGGGAGACTCCCCAAGGCTTCCTTCAAAGTTTACCTAGATTTGGCATACTTTCAGGATGGAGATTTTGTTTACCTTGTGGAAGGATAGGAATGATATTCATTTTTCCCATAGCTCTCTTGATATTAATGTTTCCATGCACACTAAAGCTTGTATATGTAATAATGTAATGATGAAGATTCAGGTGCAAGCCAACAAGGTGGCACTGGAGGTGGCCCACCTTCAAGAGCTGCTTAATCATTGGGGAAATGCTCCAAATGTACAATTGCCAGAGTTCCTCTTGAATCTATTTCTGCTAACCGCACTCTGTCCTAAGGTCACCATCGGGCTCACAACTCTTTGGCTTGCCACTAATGTATCCCACGTTCACAATCTCCCTGCCACCACTCTCCTAGTGGTGGCACTACTGGTTGGCAACGTCGCTCAACTTCTCCACCCTACTGTAGCTCTAGCTGACCTCCCCAGTGATTCATGCCCCTCCTTTTTCTTGTGGCGGATCCACTTGGCCAAAGGCCAGCTCCTCCAAGTAGTCCTTCCCCCGCCTGGCTCTGGCTATTTCCCCACCATGGACAAAGGAGAAAGAAAAAGAAGATACTTATGATGTTGTTGATGGGTGGTGAGTTCCCGACCCTCTTGCCAATCCCAGGGATGCCTGGGGTTCTGATGACAAAGATCCTCCTACTTTGGCCGGCACTGCTCTTGCAGCTTGAAGGCTTTCTTTATAAGTTTTTTTGATGAATAGTTTGTGTTTCTGACCTTGCCCTATGTGAACTATCACGGGGTGATCTTGTATCCCCTAACCCCTTTTTTGTGAATTTTCATCGTTTATATTTTTATTAATAGAAATGGGACTATTTTAAAAAAAATAGTTTGAGGAACTAATTAAGATTAAATGAGATTAAATAATTATACTTATGATACATTAAAATATTGAATATAAGGTTGATTAATTAATGATAATTAATTAATCACCTATGTTTAATAAATAATTTAATTATAAAGTTAAAATAATAATTGAGGAATTTTATAATTATTATTAAATAAAAATTGATATTTAAATGCATAAAAGAAATTAAGTGATATTTAATTGGAGTTACATATCATTATTAACTAAAATTAATCATGCACTTTTGAATGCATAAAGTTTGATGAAAATAATATTGAACTTAGATTAGGAGTTTAGTTGTGCAACTTTACTATATTTGAATTAAGTGATGTTTAATTTGAGCTGCATCTTTTATTAGTTAAAATAATAATAATAATAAATCATGCAACTTAAAAAATACTTTATTATGAAAATCAAAACTTAACCTTTTAAAATCAAGTTGAGTTAAAGTGACTTAAGTTGACAAAGAATTAAATAAATAATTCTTTTAATTAGTTAAAGTTGATAAAAATAATGTTGGAGTTGAGTTCTTATTTATGAGATTTAGGGTTAACTATTTTATTATTTTTATCAGTTGATTTCTATTTCTGATTAGGAGTTGCATGTTTTAGTTCTAATTGTTAGGTTTTCTATATTAGAATTTCTTTTGGTCATTATCACGGACACAGATTATAACAATTACAAGTTTTGGCTTTGGATTTGGAATTAAAAGATTTTTTGAAATCTTGAATTTTTGGGTTGAGAGTGGTCTTTGTAGTTTCATAGCATCAATGGGTTAAGGTAGGGTTTTGAAATGTCTTTGCAATTTTATTTTGAAAATATTGTTTACATCGTGTTTTCCAAATTGTGGAATGGTATTTGAATTATCTATTTTATGGTTTCTATTGTTTGAAGTTTTGGATTTGAAAGACTTTTTGGGTTTTGTTGTGTGAGGAGAAATTCTTGTTTATGTTAATAGTTGTTAAACCCTAAATCACACACACACACACACAGAGATATATGAGCATACATTATAATTGATTTACATATGTGCATAATCTTTTTTATATAATTAAAAGAAAATAGGAAAGATATATTCTCTTGCTTGTTATTTAGAAAAGGTATATTCACTTGCATGTTAATTAAAAAAGATATATTCACTTGCATATTATTTAGGAAAGATACATTCACTCTCATGTTATTAAAGTAAGATATATTCACATGCATGTTATTTAAGGAACATATATTCAACTGTATATTATTTAGGAAAGATATATTCTCTTGCATGTTATTTAATGAAGATATATATCCAATTGCATGTTATTTAAGAAAGATATATTCAGTTGCATGTTATTTAATGAAGATATATTCAGTTGCATGTTATTTAAGGAATATATATTTAGTTACATGTTATTTAAAGAAGGTATATTTACTTACATGTTATTTAAGGAAGATATATTCAATTGCATGTTATTTAAGAAAGATATATTCCCTTGCATGTAGTAGTATTCTATATGTAGAAAAAAATGGAAAAAATTAAAAAAATAAATATTTTTGAAATTTGCATGCAACAGTATTTTATATTTAGAAATTTTATTTTTGAAAAGATAAAGTTAATAAAAATTATTAATTTTCTTTTTCATAAACAAGAATTCTTTTTGAAAAACAAAAAATAAGAATGATAATGATATATAATTAAATATTATTTGATGAGAATTCAATGTTGATGTGTTTATTATAATAGTTTTTGGTTGTTGTGTTCGACTGTCAGTATGTGTAACATTAAGTTGGTTTTTAGGAATTGTTATCAGAGGCTTAGGGTTTTACTATTTTACTGTGGCATAAATATTTACAGTGTTTGTAATGTGATAATGGTTTTGATTTTTTTACCCGACCTTTTTTCATTTTAAGATTATTATTTTGTGAACTCTTTGAGAGAGTATATTTTTATAATATTTTTTTGATTGAGGACTAGTATGAATTTTTTGATGTGATGGTCGAGCACCAAAGTGTAATTATGAGTTTATGGTTTGAGGACCAATATGTGTTCTAGGTAACTTTTATGGAACTAAATTTGATTATCATGTCTTTTGGATTTATAAGATGTTTTATGACTTATGAGCTTAGGGTAGGTTATCTAGGTGTATAAATGGGAGTGACTTGCAATAAGCACTGGGGCCCACAAGTGGCTATCAGGTTCACTTATTGTAAGTAACTTTTAATAAAGTGATAACATGATACATTAAATGAGGGGTTTTAAAATGAATTAATAAGATGTGTTCCTTGTCCATGCTTGCGTACTTGATTAAGGTCTTGACTAGGATGGGAGTGGGAGTGGGAGAAGATGCTTGTTTGAGGTCTTGCATGGTTAGTAGCCTTGTTTGTATGAGAGGCTTATTGATTCCACATATGGTCACTTGAGTGTCGAGGTCCAGAGAGGTTGCCAAGACAAAACTCAAGGGTTATACGTATGTGATGACACTTCCCTATATATACATCTTAGGTTTCCAACATGTGTTAGTTAACTCTGGATTAGTATGTATTACCTTTGCAGTTGTATCACACCTTTTGAGACATAAAGCTTTCAAGATTCCTTACTTAGTTTGTATGATGGTTGAATTTTGTGTTTGTTATCTGAGTGGGGTCTATTGTTATCTCCTTAGCATGGTGGGAGTGGACCTTTGGTTCCATGAGGTTGGGTGCTAGTGATTATTTTACTATTTGAGATTCTGACATTCCTATACCAATGCTAGATTATCCTTGTATTAGTGGTTCCTTCTTGTTTATCATTCTTGGAGACTTGCTCTTATCTTTCATGTGCACGGGTTTTTGTATCTTGTACTTGGTTGTTATTACATACCATGCAACTTGTGCAATGAATGTTTGGTTATTGTGTATACCTTATAGTATCAATTATTTTTGTGTTCATTCTTATATGATGATGTATATATTATTCATTTTCTTATGAGCATTTATGTATTTTATAGTTATTCTTAACAATTAATTAACTTATGTAAATTCTGCGTCATGGAACCCTTGGGAATTATAATATGTAAATGAGATAGATTTATAAGTCCGTATTCACTTATGTTATATTTCTTATGCTTTGTTATTCATTATTATTTATTAACTCTTAAGAAAACATATTATTTTGTAAACTTAGTAACATGTTCTAGGTTAATTTCACCTAGGTTTGCTAGTGAGGCATTACATAAGGTCAATGATGATTATGATACGTATGCAATTGGATGAAAATATTTTAGTGAGGTATTCAAAAGGCTCTTCATAGAATTCCTCATTAACATCATCAAAATCAAAATATTTGAGTGGATGATGAAGGGTGCTCCCCTTAATACCACAAACACATAACAGAAACAGAGAAACAACAACAATATGCAAGAACAGAGAATTGGCTTCTTATTATCTCCACAAATGTGGAATTACAAACTTTCAGAATTACAATATGCAAAGCCACATGGGCATTCCCTTACAATATTCTGTAGGACAAAGCCTCGAACTATTACCTAGATCTACTACCCAGAACTATTCTGAACTGCCTAAGATAATAATACAGCCTTCCTTATATAGGCAATTATCCACCGCCTGGGAAGGTTCCAGAAGTTTAGCCAATAAGGCTGACCAAACTTAGAATTATTTTATTTTACATTTTATTACATCATAGTCAGCTCAAGATAACCTTTGAAACCCGAACAGAAATTTTGAAGAAAATTATTTTTCACCATTTCAGGTGGCCCAACTTCCGAAGACCATAAGTCATCACCAGTTGACCCGCTCAGCCACTATAACCCCATTTCGGAAATGCCACGAAGCGCTCTACAGGCTTGACCCGCGCAAGCGCCCGTCACCCAAATTTTCGACCTCATCCGGGGCCTCTAAAGCCTTCAAAACTGAGTTCAAAGTTTCTGTACCCTGCTGCCAATACCGAAAATCTTCAATATCTTCAAAACTACACTTGATCTGGCAATGAAACTTTACTGGCAGACTTATATGACCAAAATCAACCTCCAAGAAAGAAATCAGATCATTCTGAGCACATACAAAAATTACCAAAAATAGTAACTTTCCATAAATAGCAGCTCTACACAAAATAGCCCTTATTGAATACAAAAATAGAAATATTTTTGGGTGATGCAAGATTGCTCTTACACCCAGGATGCTCCTGCATCAGACACCCGGGGTAATTTGAGAAGTGACCCTGTCACGACTCAGGCGTGCAGAGGAAAACCAAGACAGTTAACCTCCTCCTTTGTTAGCCATGATGAATCTTCAACAGGTCATCCTTTCCATTTGACCAAATATTCTTCATATGTCCTATTCCTTGTGCTTCTGCCAACATGACTGTCCAGTATGTCTTCAATCTCCTTGATATCTGAACTAGTTGCTGGAATACTCCACTGTGCTGCTGTGATCTCATCTTCAACACCTCCTTCATGATACTCTGTCAGATCTAAAATGTTAAACACTGGTGAAATATTTAGCTCTGTAGGCAATTCTACCTCATATGCATTTCCTGAATCATGCTTCTTCAATATCTTACATGGTCCAAACTTCTTCATTTTCAACTTGTTATATGTACCAACTGGAAACCGCTCCTTCCGCAAATGAACCATGACTTCATCACCAACCTGAAATTCCTTATACCTCCTTTTCTCATCTGCCTTAGCCTTATACTATGCGTTCATCTTGGTAATATGCTTCCTCACCTCTTCATGGATGTTCTTCAAGTGCTCTGCAAAATCCTCAGCTTCAGCACTACTTATTTCTCCTTTATCTATCTTCCTCAATTCAAATGCATTTCTTGGACTACTTCCATATACAATCTGGAATGGTGATTTACCAGTGCTCCTGTTGACAGAATTATTGTATGCAAATTCTGCCTGTGGTAAAATCAAATCCCATCCTGCTGGCTTATCTCCAACCAAACATCTCAGCAAATTCTCCAAACTCCTATTCACCACCTCTGTCTGTCCATCAGTCTGTGGATGATGTGATGAACTGAACTTCAAATCTATCTTCAACTTCTTCCACAATGTACGCCAAAAATATCCAACAAATTTAGTGTCCCGATCTGAAACTATGGTCTTTGGCAAACCATGAAGTCTCACTACTTCTCTGAAAAACAATTCTGCTACATGAACAGCATCATTAGTCTTCTTGCAGGGAATAAAATGTGTCATCTTTGAAAATCTGTCAACCACCACAAAAATTGAATCGTGTCCCCACTGTGTCCTCGGTAAACCAAGAACAAAGTCCATGCTGATATCCTCCCAAGGCTTCTCTGGTACAGGTAATGGCTGATACAACCCTGTATTCTGCTTCACTCCTTTCGCCATCTGACATACTCTGCAACTCTGTAAAAACTTCTTCACATCTTGCTGCAACTGTGGCCAATAATAATTCTCACTAACCAAACCAAGGGTTTTATCACGACCAAAATGTCCAGCCAATCCTCCGCTATGCTTCTCCTTGATGAGATTCTCCCTCATAGAACTTCGTGGAATGCACAACTGACTCCCTCTGAATAGCATATCATCCTGGATGATGAAATCCAACCATTTTGTCCTGTCTAGAGTAACAGGTTCTGTACAAGCTTTCCAGGCTTCACCAAAATCAGGATCCTCTGGATACAAATTCTTGAGTTCCTTGAACCCAACCACTTCAATCTGCATTTCTGTCAGCAATAGTTGCCTTCTGCTAAGAGCATCTGCAACCCTATTAGACTTTCCACTCCTGTGTTTCAAAACAAATGTATAACTCTGCAAAAACTCAACCCATTTCAAATGCCTCTGATTCAACTTTCCTTGACTATTCAAATATTGCAAAGCTTGATGATCAGTATACAAAACAAACTCCTTAGGAAGAAGATAATGTCTCCACTTCTTTAATGCCTGAACTATAGCATAAAATTCCTGATCATAAACAGAATATTTTCTCTTGGTATCATTTAACTTCTCACTGAAATAAGCAATAGGTTTACCTTCTTGGCTCATAACAGCTCCTATTGCAGTACCACTAGCATCACAATCTACTTGAAACACCTTATTAAAATTTGGAAGTGCTAAAATAGGTTCTTCTGTAACTTTTTGTTTCAACAATTGAAAACTCTTTTCTGCCCCATTTGTCCACTTAAACTCTTTTCTATCCCCTCTCATTGTTTCAGTCAAGGGTCCACAAATACTACTAAAATTCCTGATAAACTTTCTATAAAAGATAGCTAGACCATGAAAAGATCTTACCTCAGTAGCACTCTTTGGAGTAGGCCATTCAAGGATAGCCTGTACCTTCTCTGGGTCCATTTTTAGACCTTCTCCTGAAACTACAAACCCCAAATACACTAACTCCTTCTTCACAAAACTGCACTTCTTCAAATTAATCAGCAATTTCTCTTCTCTCGACTTCTCAAATACCATATGAATATGCATCATATGCTCATCCAATGTCTTACTAAAGATCAAAATATCATCTAGGTAAACAATGGCAAACTTACCCAAAAATTCTTTCAGAACCTCGTTCATGAGCCGCATGAAAGTGCTCGGTGCATTGGTTAGTCCAAAAGGCATGACTAACCACTCATACAGTCCTTCCTTTGTCTTGAAGTGCCCGTCACCCAAATTTTTGACCTCATCCGGGGCCTCTAAAGCCTTCAAAACTGAGTTTGAAGTTTCTGTACCCTGCTGCCAATACCGAAAATCTTCAATATCTTCAAAACTACACTTGATCTGGCAATGAAACTTTACTGGCAGACTTATATGACCAAAATCAACCTCCAAGAAAGAAATCAGATCATTCTGAGCACATACAAAAATTACCAAAAATAGTAACTTTCCATAAATAGCAGCTCTGCACAAAATAGCCCTTATTGAATACAAAAACAGAAATATTTTTGGGTGATGCAAGATTGCTCTTACACCCAGGATGCTCCTGCATCAGTGGAACATACATGGGGGTCATGTAAGCTTTTGGGTGGTATCCAAGGCCTCTATTTTTTAAATTTTCTCTTAGATTGATAGGTTCACAAATGCCTTGTTGTTGTTCCCCTAGACAAAACCCATGATATCTAATAGTTTCAATAATAGGGTATGCCTTAGTATATTTTTCATTTGGAAAATTAATAGGTTACTCATCTTCTTCTCAATATAACTAGGAGATGATATCTTCTTCAAGGTTCTTATCATCAAGTGGACCCCATTGTTCAAAGGTGATATATTTGCAATGCATGATTGATTTTTATTTGGGGTTCAAAGGAGTAGGTTGACCATAATATTTAGCTCCTATTCTCTAGTGGAGGAGTTCTTCATGATTTAGGTCCTGACCTATCTACACGTTACATTTTCCTACCTTGTCGATTATGATCGCTCTTAGCCAACTTGGATATTTTACAAATATCTATACATTGTTGTAATTGTTCCTTAAGTGAGGTATCTCTTGTAATAATGATAATATTTGAGATCCACATAAAGGATAATCTAGATAATTTCAGTAATCAGGCTTGCATCTTGTTTTTGTAAACCGCATGTTGTTGGCCTATTGTAACTGAATTTATGATTATAATGAGAACATTGGATGTGGAATTCTCTGCACTCCTCTTTGTTTCTTCCATTGTGTGACTCTTTCTATATAGTCAGGACTTCCACATTTGGACCTTTCTGCCATGGCAATACCATTATGTCCTGTGCACAAACATACACCTAATTTTTAGGATGCACCCCCACATAAAATTATAAAAAAAATACACAATTTTTAGCTCTTACTCTTACCTATTATTATACAGAAGGGTTTTCAAAAATACCAAATCTAACTATATCTATTTTGAAGCACACATCAGACACTATGTTATGTTTTTATGAAAAAATCAAGAATAGTGTTTCATGCACAATAGATTTGAACATCTTAATATTATTCATTTAAAAAAAAAACTTTAGTAGTTTAGAAACTAGATTCAGAGTACTACAATTATTGTTCTTTGCACATCTTCTAATTTTGAGTAAATGACTCTCAAATTTTTCTTCAAAGTTGAGGTTTACATAATTTTAGAAAAAGCGGTCACTTAAGCCCCTTTTTTTTGCGCACCATATTGGTGCCCTTACCCTCTATAAAATTTTTATTATTTGTTAATCCTTATTTGAGCTTATCTTTTGGTTAAGAAGGGCTAATTCAGTATGTGTGTTTCAAATTATTCTATGACCAATATAGTTTTATTTTGGTTTCAAATCTCTTAGTTGGGTTTACTTATCTTTGATGAGGTTTGAGTATACCTTGTAGGTCTATGGGTCTTTGTGTAATGTGTCAGTTAATTTGACCCAAGTAAGAGTAGTTTTGCATACCGTATTCTCAAGTATCTTTGAATCCTTGTTTGAGTACGAATTTCAATGTGTTTAACACTCATTCAATTTGATCACATGGTCTTTCCCTTCATATAGTTTGACAAAACTAATTTTGATTACTATTGTTTAGTAAATGGAAACAATTGAGAAAGATAGTTGTATATTCTATTGTAATAGTTATGAGAATATTTTTCTTTGTATTCAAAAGTAGAGAGCACTATTAATGCATAATATTGAAGGCATTCTTATTATGAGAGAGAGAGTGTGTGTGTTTTTGTATAAAAAATAAATATCTTTCTTGGTTATACCTTGTTGCAAAGATATTAATTTGTAGTGATCTTTCTGATTGTGTAACAACATTTTGTAAAGGACTATATTGTATCACTACACTATATCACTATGTGTAAAGTATCCATATGCACAATGATAGACAACAATAGCTTAATTTTTAGATTTGCATACAATCACATATTTCCATTGGGTATAGTCTAAGTATTGAATCTCATCAATGCCTTTATTGTATTAGATATTGGATGAATTTCTAGTAATTTCCCAACAATAGGTGGTGTTATCCAAAGAAAATTTTATGGAGCCACCCAACCTTTGGAAATCTAATTAGGATTCTTGCACACCTCATACTTGGAAAAGTCACCATTACACCACTGACTTGTTGGTAAAAACAAATTTGATTTCACTTTCAATTCCAACAATATCAATCCAAAAATAGAAAAACTAGGTTATTTGGATTTGATGGTCTTAGAAAATTCAAAAATATATGAGTAATTTAAGTTGAACTTACGGTGGAACAAGAAGACGTGTGTTCTCTAGTATGTGTTGGAAATTTGTTGAGATACATGGAGCTATTATTTTCACAAAAATATTATTACTCCATTTCCTTATAATTTAAGTTTGATAATACTTTTCTAATTCAAATTTGTTATCATATTATGCCTTGTAATAGTTTTATTTTTTATATTTATTTTGTTGGTCATTTTATTGTCTAATTACAGTTTATATTTTTATCAAACAACAATTTAACACTCAAAATGATTGAGTTTGACTCTCCCACAAAATTTGAAAATCAATAGTATTCATTATCTATCTTAAAAAAAGAAGAATTTGAGCCACTTTAAAAAAATTGCATCTAGCTCGATTGCTTCTACAACTAAGAGATCCTCATATTCATGTTGTAAAATTAATTCAACATTCATTGGAAGGCTTCGCTTATGGTCATAATCATTATGTCAAAAAGGGTGATACTTCAACAAAAATGACCTTCCTACTAACATAATAACTAATTAGATTAAAATAAGTATATTTTTTTGTAGTTGGTTCGCTGTTGGGCTTCATTTTCTTATCTTCTATTGTTGGTTGTTCATTTTGATAAAGAATTTTGTGGTACCTTCAAAGCCTATTTAATCTAATAAAAAACTAAATAAATAAATGCTTTCTTGCTCATCTCCTTCATACTATTTTGAAATAAAAAATGCTAAACATATTCCCTCATCCTACTCCTAGCATTTAACTACTGTTTTGTCTTCCCTCTCAACGTGTGGGGAACAAAAACTTCAATTTTTTTGACCCCTAAGATCGATCAATCAAGGCCCCATAGATTTCCCAAGATTGACATAATAACCCAATTTCTATGCCTTGTGTCACCACTCCCTATTTTCATACTGACTTTTGCACTAGAATATATTGATTTCGCCTTCAATTTCGACAATACTGAATACACAAATTGACTAAATTTGCTTTCTTTATTTTGTTTCTCGCTGCACAGTGAAAGTTTCTGCTCTAATATGTCTTGGAAATTTGATGGGATTTGTGGAATGACATAGTAGTGTAATTGAGAGTGATGTAAAATTTGGAAATTTGTTATATAGAATGTACTATCTGCTTGATTTCACCAGCTAAAATTCCAACTTTTTTCTATGACAAAGTACAAATGTAAAACTTATTTTGTTATATATTGACTTCTATAATCTATGATTTTAATTTTTTTTTGTTAGATTGTTTTATTAATTTTACATCAAGATTTGCGAATACATTTCACCATCCATCATCAGTATAAAAGACTATTAAGAGAGGCATAAGATCTGAAATTATAAATCCAACAAAAAATTGTAAATATTCTGGAATGTAAATCAGGCTCTCTCCCATGTCCATACCTGGGCATCCCGATTGACAAATCACTCAGAACAGCATCAGTTTGGAAACCTCTCAATGAAAAGATGGACGGGAAGATGGATAATTGGAAAACTAGATGGCTATCTTGGGCTGGGAGATTAGTCATGATCAAAGCAACATTGTCAGCAATACCAATATACCTAATGTCTTGCCTTTCACTTACCATAGAGGGATATATGGGTAGGGTATAGATACTAAGAGGAAATTTGCATTAATCTCATGGGATAAAATATGTAAACTGAAATCTTCAGGCGGCACTGGCATTAAAAATCAATTATGGCAGAACCAAGCTCTAGGTGCAAAGCTTTATTGGAAAATAGTGAATAATCAGGACGTCAAATGGACTAGAATTCTCAGAGCTAAATATTTAGGCAACTTTAATAAGGAAGATATAGTCAGAATCAAAGAGTTCCCAAAAGGCTCGAGAATATGGAACTTCATAGCTAAATCAAGACATATTATTGACAATAACATATCTTGGAATATAAAAGATGGAAAGGAAGCAAGATTCTAGGAAGACTCTTGGGATGGACATCCAACCATCAATTCACAGTTAGGCCCCAATCAGATCAATCATATTTGCACTTCATCCTGGGGACCACATCTCAGAGATTATATCATCCCTTTGTCCTCTGCTGCTATAGATGGTTCTTGGGAATGGAAAGACTTCTCATCACTTCAATTAGATCTAAGAGAGGTAGATAAGCTCAAAACATTGATCAAAGATAGGCCCTTTCTTCTCAAACAAGGGAAAGATGAAATCATTTGGAATGGGGAAAAATCAAGATCCTACAATGTCAAAGAGGGTTACAATCTAATAGCCAAATCATTCACATCCAAAACATAAGAGATCCCAGCACAACTATGTTGGAACAAGGTTGGACTCCCAAAAGCCGGGTTATTTACATGGGCGGCATCCCAGGGTAGAATTTTAACTGCAGATAAATTTATTGAGATGGGATATCAGGGCCCATCCAGATGTAGTATGTGTCTCAAGAATGAAGAGGATGTAAATCATCTATTATTATTCTGTCCCTTTGCTAAAGATTGTTGGTACTGGCTTTATTCAAGATTAGGATGGTCATCAGCCCCCCCCAAATAATTTACTCCAACTTTTGATATCATGGCCACAAATCATGGGAGGAAGTTTATTCAGAAATCTATGGATGATCTCTCCATCAATTCTGATCTGGGAGATTTGGAAAGAAAGGAATAGAAGATTATTCCAGGATAAATTTTTGAAATTTGAAACTATACTTAACAAATTAGAGGCAGCCATAGTTGAGGTAATGAACTCTCGGATCCAAACTCAATCAGCACAACATAAATTCTTTACTAGTTGGGATGATCAGATGACAAAAAATTGGTTTGGATTAAAAACTCCAATCACCATAGGCAGAGGAAATAGAAGAAATCAAGAACTAAGGAAGGCATGCATCTGGAAACCCCCCCCAATTAGATGGTACAAATTAAATTTTGATCGAGCTTCTAAAGGTAACCCAGGCCCCTCAGGAGTGGGATGCATCATACGCTCTACAACTGGGAATGTGATTGCCAAACAAGCCATACCATTACCCAAAGACACCAACAATATAGCAGAATTTAAAGCACTATTATCTGGACTGATACTAGCTCGGGAAGTAGGGATCTCAAAGCTTGAAATTGAGGGAGACTCGTTGATTACCATTAATGCAATCAAAGTCAAATCAACCCCAAATTGGTGTCTTATGGCAGTTTTAGAGGTAATCTTACAGTTAATGGATAATTTTGAATCAAAAACCATTAACCATACTTTCAGAGAAGGAAACACTGAAGCAGATGAGCTAGCTGACCTGGCAGCCAGAGGAATAAATTTGAAAATTCTGTCTGATGTCAGCAGAGTTTAAACACAGCTCTTTGAATCCAACCACTAAACCAAAATGGTCAAATCAGGTCTTGATATATTTTTGACTCAGAAGTTGTCAGAACGGCTCCTTGTGGTGATAAGATGGTCATCTTTTCTCACAGTGCATAGCGAGTGTAGGAGTTTAGAACATTAAATGAGGAGTTAGATTAGGACAAGAAGAGTGGATACTTATTGCACATCGAAGAGTGCCGGCATCCAAAAATGAGTTATCTTCTAGCATCAAAAACCTTGGTTGTTTTCGGTCATTCACCTATACGCAGTTAAAACTCTGACACCAGCAAATCCTTTGTGCGATGTTGCGATTGTGTGGGGCCCAATTTTTATCATGTTAGTCATCGCTAGGTCAGGGAATGAAGAAATTCTATCTAGCGAATGGGAGTTATGGTCTTCACATGTCAGACCATCAATGGTGGTCACTAAAGTGCAAGGGATCTGTTAGAACTATGTGAAATCACGCCGGCCGTGGATTCTTCCTTGCGGTGTAGGGTTTCAAACTATGGGCCTAGGGTGACATGTATGCATAAATGGTGCACCCCTATTGGTCAAAGGAAATAAAGAGGTGGAATGTTGTCAATGGGGCTTGCGCTAGAGATTTTGATTGACGGCTAGTGTGTGATCACATGGAATATTCTCTCCCCATGTGATCATGTGCTCACCGCCCGATTAGATGATGCTGGTGTCATCTTTTAGCATCAAAAACCCTTGGTTGTTTTCGATCGTTCACCTCTTCACAGTTAAAATTTTGAAACCAACAATTCCTATGTGCACTACTGTGATTGTGTGGGGCCCAATTTTATATCATGTTAGTCATCACTAGGTTAGGGAATGAAGAAAGTATATCCAGCGAATGGGAGTTTTCCTTTACTGACAAAGCTCAAGGGTGGGGCCTGGTTTCCAAACAAGTCAGACGGTCTGCACATGTCAAAGCATCAATGGTGGTCACTAAAGTGCAAGGGATCTGTCAGAGCTATGCAAAATCATGATGGCCATTGATTCTTCTTTGTGATGTAAGGTTTCAAACTCTGGGTCCATGGTGACATGTATGCATAAATGGCGCACCCCTATTGGCTGAAGGAAATAAAGAGGTGGAGTGTTGTGAGTGGGGCTTGCATTAGAGATGTTGATCGAGAACTGGCATGTGGTCACATGGAATATTCTTCCCCCATGTGATATTGCACCCACCATCCAATTAGATGTCATTGGAGTTATCTTCTAGCGTCGAAAACCTTGGTTGTTTTCGATCGTTCGCCTCTACGTAGTTAAATCTTTGACACCAACAATTCCTATGTGTGATGATGCAATCGTGTGGGGCCCAATTTTTATCATGTTAGTCACCGCTAGGTCAAGGAATGAAGAAATTCTATCCAGCGAATGGGAGTTTGCCTTTTTCTGTCAAAGCTCATGGGTGGGGCCTGGTTTCTAGACAAGTCAGATGAGCTTCACATGTCAGAGCATCAACGGTGGTTGCTAAAGCGCAAGGGATTTGTCAGAGCTATGCGAAATCATGCCGACTGTTGATTCTTATTTGTAGTGTAGGGTTTCAAACTGTGGGTCCATGGTGACATGTATGCATAAATGGCACATCCCTATTGGTGAAAGGAAATAAAGAGGTGGAGTGCTATTAGCGGGGCTTGTGGTAGAGATTATGATCGATGGTTGGCGGGTAATCACATGGAATATTCTCTCCCCATGCGATCATGCACCCACCATCTGATTAGATGTCGTTGGAGTTTTCTTCTAAGCATCAAAAACCTCAGTTGTTTTCGATCGTTTGCCTCTATGCAGTTAAATCTCTGACATCAGCAATTCCTATGTGCGCTACTGCGATTGTGTGGGGCCCAATTTATTAGTTGCTGCTAGGCGAGGGAATGAAGAAAGTCTATCCAGCAAATGGGAGTTTGCCTTTATTCCGGATAAGTTAGACGGTCTTCACATGTCAGAGCATCAACGGTGGTCGTAAAAGCACAAGGGATCTATCAGAGCTATGCGAAATCACATTGGCCATTGATTCTTCTTCGCGGTGTAGGGTTTCAAACTGTGGGTCCATAGTGACATGTATGCATAAATGGAGCACTCCCATTGGCCGAAGGAAATTAAGAGGTGGAGTGTTGTCAGCGGGGCTTTTATTAGAGATTTGGATCGACGGCTGGCATGTGATCACATGGAATATTCTCTCCCCATGTGATCATGTGCCCACCATCTAATTAGATGCCATTGGTTTGTCTACAATGGGATCACGAGATGATTCATTATCGAGGTGTCAGGGGGGGATTGGCTAAACTGGTATGGGATTGTCGTGCCCACCGTCTATTAAGAAAATATTAGGTGGAGTGTTGTCAGTGGGGTTGGGATTAGAGATTTGGATTGATGGCTATTGTGTGATCGCATGGAACTTTCTATCCCCATGTGATCATGTGCCCTCTGTCTGATTAGATGCAACAGACCCATAGCCAAGGACATGTAATGGTGGTGAAGATTTATGGGGTGTTGCATGGTCGCATAAGCCATTTTCAATCTATGCAATCATGTGACAACCATCAATGTCGTGTGTATGTTGAATCTCAATAGTTTGATATATGCTCTGGTATATTTTAATATTTTAATATAATATTCGGCATCGGCCCCTTATCGATAAAAAAAAAAGAAAAAAAAAAAAGGCCTAGGAATTAATATGAAGTCATTCATGTCTCAAATTACAAGTCTAATTGCATCTTCAACTTGTTTGTGAACAATGCATGTCAAAAACCAAACTAAGTTTCTCATTTTTATACCCCAACACCTCTTTCCTCCCAAAAGGAATGTGGAAATGATATGTCATGCCCCTGACAGTCTCAGGCTTTACTTTTCTATGTTATGTTATAGTTGGATTTCTGGTTTGATTAGCATCGTTTTATCTGGAACTATATTTCTGTTGGACTTCTATGAGTTTGAACTCTGACTTCGTTCATTCGAACCTTGTTGTTTGGAATAAATATGTTTATCTCTGTAATAGGTACTTTGGTTCTACCAGACACTCAGAGAATTATGTCCATTTCTGTAGCTTAATGAGATTTTCTGATGTCAAGATTGGTATAGACTGACTTTTGAATTAATGGTACTGGATAGTTTAGTAGAGATTTGAGTATTGGTTTGATTGTGAAAATAGTACAACTTAAATGGTTAGTCAATTGTCTGATAATTGGTTCATTGTTTTGGAATTCTTAATAATATGTTAAACATAATTAGAATTGGTTTTATTATTATGGATAAATGTATCTTCATGTTGCAGACAGTTTATAGAGATTGTTGTTACTTAATTTTAATGAAATTTTGAGTTCAAAATATATATATATATATATATATATATATATATATATATATATATATATATATATATGTATATGTATATGTATATGTATATGTATATGTATATGTATATGTATATGTATATGTATATGTATATGTATATGTATATGTATATGTATATGTATATGTATATTTATACATATATTTATGAGTAATTGTTTTTAGAAATTATGTGGTATTTCTTTTACTAAAACTAAAGAATTATCTAAGTTAGCATACCCTATTTTGTATGTTAGTAAGAGGTTAATTTGTTGAGTGTTAGTAATTGGCATTGTTAATGTGCTGTTATCATTGATGCTTAAGTTAGTTTTTCTTAACCTAAGATTGACTAATGATATCTAACATAGATGTATATTATCTATCCCTAAGTCTTCCTATTTATGATCTAGCTCGAAGACATGACTTATCACGGTAGGGTTTAATTTCACTTTCATCACATAGTGGTGTTAGTGGGGTTTAAGTTGTTTTCAGGTTATGGGATTGTATGTTGATGGACATTTGGCAGGGAATGTATTGTGTTTGCTGCAAGAGATAAGTTCGTATTGAATGAACTCATCGATGTAATTCATCTTTGTGTCTGATGTCTGCCATTAGCTCTGGTGAAGAAGTTGCAGTTGAATATGATTCCATTTTTCACCATGTATTTCTACGACAGTTTGGGTAAACAGTTAGTAATGGACCCGTGTTCCTATTATATTTTATTTGATAAGTTGCTTGGAATGGAAAGTGGTTTTCACGGCAAGTTTTACCCTTCTGTTCGTGGTCATTTGGGAAGTTTTGTGTTTCATACTGTCATCTCTGTATTTGCGTTGTGGGCTTTTCTTTTGCACGACACTTTGGCAGTCAATGGAAAGGGATCTTTGTGGTTGAGATTAGGGTTCGACTGTGAAGCTCACCAGGCAGGGGCTAGCTTTGGCATTTCGGTCTTTGGATATCTCCCCACACAAATACCAAGTAGGGGCATTCTCTCACCTTATCCTCTGTTCCCATTTTATTTTCTGCAAATGAAATATTAGATTGTTTAGTTACGCTGTTAGTGAGTTGATGAATGGAAGGTATTGTGATTGTATACTCTATGAGTTCGGTCATGAACCGGTTTCTTCTTGGATGGATTAAGAAGTCTATTTAGTTTACAGATGTTATGATTAGTGGAGGAATTTGAAAGACATGTTATTAATATGCTATTTTCGAGCATATTGTGTTGATGGGTTTTCTTTGTTTCTGGGTATGAAGTTGTCAGTGTTTTTCTTTATGTTTGTGCCGAACTATGGGGAATATAGTTGTTGCAGTTGATATATGGTTATTCCCTAGTGTGTTTTGTGTTGATGTTTACTGTTTCTTTGGTCAGTATTAAGGGGGTTAATCAAGAATGAGAATCGGCATGTAAATGCAGTTTGAAACACAGAATGAGTTTTTGTTTAAAAACTTCTTTAACGGTATTCTCGTACTGTTTCCTGTTGTTTGGAACACTGTAGCAACAAAATGTTTACATTATGTAAGAGTTTTTGGTCATAAGGTGAAATCGGGTATTCTTACCACTGTTATAAACCGAATCTGGTATCGATGTTTGTTGTGTCAAATGGGTGTTTGTCACTGTCTATTTTAGTCAATAGTGAAAATGTGGATATCTTGGTTGTACTCAATTCTTGACTACGAGCTAGATGATTCTTCAGAAATAATTACCAGTGTGAAATATAGTTTTGTATCGACATTAGGAAATGCCAGGAGTATATAGGAAAGTCAATTATTATCATTTTCAGTCAGTAAGGAAGACCACTTTGATATTTTGTTTAAAATGTAGATGACGGTTCTTATTATTCTGTTATTCCTTTTATGTAATTGGTAGATTCAGTAGTATTATAAGGTAGATGTGTTTGATAGGACTAAGATGACTAGTATGGTTTTTCCTATGTGTATTAATGGACTTGAACTTTTGCGAATGATGAGTTACAAGTTTATATAATTATATATATATATATATATACCTGTTGGGATATGTATATGTATATACAAGCCATGGTGTATACATGTACATACGCCAACATGTATATAATAGATGCTATGTTTATCATTCTGAACTATTAATTACAACTTTATATAATTATATATATATATATATATATATATATATATACCTGTTGGGATATGTATATGTATACACAAGCCGTGGTGTATACACGTACATACGCCAACATGTATATAAAAGTATGGACTTGTAATTAACAGAGCAGGATGTATAGCAAATTAGTTTATAATAAATTGGTTTATGGCATGTTTGTATGTTTGTTAAAAGCGATGGGTGTGGTGTTGATTCAGTTGATATATGATTATATTAGTTCTTTTCTATTCAATGGAATCGTGATTTCAATATGGACATTTTATTGTATAGTTTCAGATATAATGCTAAGTTAATGTGGAGATTATTATTTGATTGGATTTGTGATGGATAAAGAATTGTGATTTTTTCTTCTTTTGAGAAACATCATGTTTAATAATGTATGTTAAGGAGAAAGGAAACATGGATCTAAATGGATTTCTAATTGCTATTTCAGTTCTATAATTGATGCAATAGAAATGGAGTGTTAGTGAAATTGTGTAATGTAGTTCATTTCATTACAAACATTAATTGCTAGATCAAGTGTTTTGAGATAATGTAAGTATGATCCTTAGATTGGGGGCTGACACTAGTCTAGTACCTTGTGGTGATAGAATTTCTGTCAATTGTGACTGACACTAGTCTATATCCTTATGGGAAAGAATTTTTGTCAGTTGTTTAATTAAGTGATAATTATAAATTTGAGGGATATGGGTTTCAATTAATAAGATAAAATATTATGGTTTCATCAGACATAATGGATTACTACGAGGTTTCCTTACGGATACATAGCGTAGGTCCTTATGTGGACACCCATGAACTATTGGATCATTACTTTGTCATTTTCTTTGCGATTTTATTTATGTTAGAAAGAGATACAGTGCTTGATGATTTTGGTGAAAAAGAATGGAATTATGTTATTAGATTTCAATAACATCTGTATTTAATCTGCATAATTGTTATATTATACTGACTTTTATGGTTGCAGAATTTTGGAGATGATTTGTTATCTTAATCAATGTGATTGAGCCCTGTTTGCAATTGTGCTTGTGTTTATTTTTTATTTTCAGGTTTTAGATGGATAAATCAATGAGTATGGGACAGTGGATAGCAGTTGTTAAGATTTATGGGAAGCAGATCATTTCTTGGTTTTTAGTTATCAGAACTATTCGTAGAATGTAAAGGATTGGTTAAGAAGGAAATTTTGTTTTTGAAACTAAGTCTTTGAATAAAGAGTATTCTTATTACTATGATGTAATTCAGTTGAAAACTATAAAGCTCTTAGAAGTAGTTACTATGATTATATGTTTCAGTTTGTAGTTTTTTTAAAAAAAAATTCTATGGTTCTATGTGGTTTTGTTTATGGTTGAATCTTCTTTGGTTTCATCTTTTAGTTTTAAGTTTGGATGGGTGTTACATGATAAGTAGTATTCCATGAGTAAAGAAACTAAAAATCTTACCTGAACTGATGACTTGTAGAAGGGTATGTGCAGGATCATGGTATGTCAAACTAGGCCCAAGTAAGTGGCAATGAAAATTCAGAAAAATAGGTTTAGGCAAGTTGACATAAAAATTTGAACAAGTTATATATATATATATATATATATATATATATATATATATATATATATATATATATATATATATATATATATATATATATATATATATATATATATATATATATATAATATCAAAAATATGTAAGAATAGAATGTGTAGACAACTGAATTTAGTTTCTAAGATACTAGGCCTTTTTTGAAAAATAATTATGTTGATGTTTTGTAGCTTCAGTCAGCTAAACACTATGAGTCAATACTAGTGAAGATATGTGTGTGTGTGTGTGTGTGTGTCTATATATATATATGTATGTATGTATGTATGTATGTCCAGGTGGTCCCCCAATAGCAAGTCCCACTTTTTGGCCAACTTTGACATAGAGATCAACATTCTGAGAAAAACTTCACTTTCGAACACCTGTTGCCGCAAAACTATTAGGAATTTGGAGATGATGTAAACTAGAGTCTTTTAGAATTTTCTTTCTAGTTTCTAAATATATTTTTTTTAAAAAAATTAAATTCATTTTTCCTTCTCCTTCAAAAAGTGGTTTGCGTGCAAAAACTATGTTTCTAAGTAGTTACTATCACTTGGATTAGCATAACTTTTTATTTAAATATGATAGCGATGTAATTCTTTCAAGATTATATTTGTAACTTTGAAATATCTAAAGGATGCAATTGGTTTTATTCATTTTGGGTTAATATTTCATAGTTTATTAAGTTCTAAAGTGACAGTAATTGTAATTTAGACATAAGGTCACTTGGATCGCTCTAACTTGATCTGTGTATATTGAAATTTATTTTTTCTTTTTTCATAGAAAGGTAACACAAATACGCTTTTCCTACATATTTTTTATAATTTACTATTTTTCCCGAAGTCCTAAAGAGACAGGTTGTTGAATGACCAAACAACCTATGATTAGTTAAAGTAATATTTAAAAGTGTTAATGAACTCAATATGTATTAAAATTATATTCATTATAAAGCTTGTTCTGAATAGCATCGTTTGACATTGTATGTTTGAAAAAACCATCTTGTTTGGTCCTTGTTCAAGGCCTCGAAAGACCATTTTTTTTAAGTTCACTTATTTTCTGAGGGAAAAATTTCAGTTTTGGGGTCTTCGCACAAATACCCCCTTCACCCAAAGACACTTGAGGGTCTTCATGAGAAGACCCTTCGTACGAAGCCTCTCAAGTGAAAATTTCAGCGAAGAAACACCCTATCAAATTTTTTGTCTGGGTACTTCGTGCGAAGTATGTACTTTGAGAAAAGTCGGCTATTGAGTTTTTTTTGTAAAATAATTTAGAATGGTATAAAACTAAAACATTTTGTTTCTATTTTATATAGAATTGCAATTAATAGATTCTCATTTTCTATTATTGAAGGCATTTTTTGGAGAAGGATTGCTATTTCTATTTTTTCAAAGGCATAATTTTGGAGAGGAGAAATATTAGATTAAAGTATTTTTTGAAGAAGAGAATTTTTATTGGTGATCTTGTGGAAGACATTTTTTGGAGCTCGAAGAAATGGGGAACAAGAAGGGAAGATAAAGTAAATCTTCTAGAAAAAGGTCACCCGATACTGAACAAAGAAATCGTGAAGCTGCATTGACATATTATCATAAAACTAAAGAAGATGAAAGACAAGATGAAGTAGGAGGGTCAAGTCAATTCAAAGAATTGCACATTAAAGAAGGGTCAGGATCACTCCCTACATAAGCTCAAACAATTGATGTTGGAGAAGGGTCAAGATCACATGCTCCTATTGGTATGGATGAACTTTTAAATTTAGCTCAAACTATAAAGAGAAATATTAATTATAGAAACTTAGATCATTTACTTACAATGGATGTGGAGAATTTGAGATCACTTACTAATGTTCAACCCTTAAGTTTGCTAAAAAGAGATCAATTAATATGATAGAAAGAGAAATATTGGTTAAATTTGATAATTTTGAAACACTCAAACAAGCTCAATTTCTTTCACTTGTACTTATAAATAAAAATTTGGTAGGGGCATTAAAACTATTGGGTAGAGACACAACATCTAAGAAGAGAAAAGTTGTTGACATGCAAACTGATATGATTGAAAATCTTAGGAAAGATTTGAACCAGCTAGGAAAGTGATCTTGAACTAAAGATAAGACTATTACAAGAAAAGTTATGTTGACATCCATTGTAGGTAACAATATGGGATGAAAAAGACAGATATCTTCAGTTTCATCTCAGTTTGGTTTTAATGGGAAAACAATATCACGATATGTTAATAGGAAAATACTTTTGGATGATAGCACCTTGGAAGGCAATTGGGAAATCATGTGTAGAGCTTCTCATTTTGATAGGATTGATGAAGGAATAAAAAAATCAGTCACATTTTTTTGGAATGAAAATACACATCCTTCATGAAACAGTAGAGATGTTATCAGACATAGAATTTCAGCTAATCAATATGAATATCATATGAAACATTGGTTGGACACAACACAACATGAAATGTATGTGTCATTTTGTAGTTCAAATCCTAATATAAAGATTGGGAAAACATTGTTTGAAAGATTGAAGCCATATTATATCAGGACAAACAAAGTGTTTGAAACTTGTTCTTGTCATTATCATATTGAATTTGATCTCCACTATCAGGTTTTTTGAAAGTTTGTAGAAGAAAATTATGGTTTTGAAAATGCTCCTCCTACTAGATGAAGTGAGTTCATCTCATCCATTTTATGTGACAAAAGAGATGATGTAGCTAGACAAATAAATTGCATAAAAGGAATATGTCCAACATGTGCTGATTTGTCTCTTTTTCCTTTGAAAATGAAAATATTGGTGTAACAAAGATGATAAATTGAAAGAGTTACAAATATGTAAAGAATGAAATAAAATTTGGGAAAGAATCCAAAAGGTTATAATATGTTGAAGAGGAGATCAATGTTCGAGTATTTATGGAAAAATTTAAAAATGTGATTCAACCCTACATTCATCATGTTTTTCTTTCGAAGTGGCAAGCACAACAATTCCAAACACTAAGAGACAATTTCCCACTTGGAACTATTGTATCAGTTGATGATTTTGTAGAAAATTATTCATTTGTTCATCAAAAGGCAATTCAATCGGAATACTATTTTTCAGAGAAAATTACTATTATGGTACATGTGTGTTATCGACACACACAATTAGATTTGGATGGTATTCAAAGCACATTTGAAGCACAGGTCATCAAGAAGGAATATCATTTTTATATAAGAGATGATAGAGAGCATGACATTCATTATGTAGAACACTGCTTCAAGATTTTTTTTGCCAATTTGAAAGAACGAAGTATAGAAATTGATAAACATTATGTTTGGTCAGATGGATGTGCTGCACAATTCAAATCATCGAGACCATTTTATGCACTATGTAGATATCATCGTAATGAAAACATACCACATGTCTAGAGTTTCTTTGAGAGTGGACATGGAAAAGGTGAACATGATGGTGCTAGAGCTTGCATCAAACGTGCTATACAAAAGTATCAAATAAATTATAAGGGACTTCATATAAAAAATACAGATGATGTGGTTGAATGGTACAAGACACATTTCATACAAAATGAGAATGACACATCATCAAGATTTACTCAGGTGGTGCCACATAGAAAATTTTGGGAGATAAAAGGTATGCACACATTTTAAAATTATTTGTAAGTGTTTAAATTTTTTATGATATTCTTTATTCAAATTATATTTATAGAATGTAAATTATATATGCATTTTTTTAGGTGTGGATAGAAAAATTATGCATGGTTGCAATAGGATAGAAAAGACATGATCTTTGCATTCAGTTATGAGTACAAATTGTCGCAATTGGATGTTCAACACTAGGGACTACTCATGCTTTTTTTGTCACTGCATTGCTGACAATTATGAGGAATATATCAATCAAGACCATGGATATGTAGGTGCATGGAATCTAGTTCCACTAGTTGTTACTGATACATTTGATAGAGATGAAGATGCAAACTTTGATGATGTCCCTTTGATTTCTACTTATTACAATCATATCTCAAGATTGGTCAAAATTGGTAAGTATATATATTTCACATTATAAGGTACATTGACCTGCATGTATAGATAGATAGATAGATCTATAGATTGAACTAAGTATATTTTAAGATCTCACACATATATATATAAATTTACTATGCAGGAGATGTCTTTGCAATGATTGTTGAGCATGGAAATGTAGGAGTTGGTTATTATTTACTGCATTGTACTACAGAGAGGATGAAGTTACTTGAACCTGAAGAAAGTGATGGAATGTTGTTCCCCATAGGTTTGTACATGCTTTACATCAATATATTAAATGCAATTTGTAAATTTTAAATTTCAACCTTTTAACAAATTTCAATTTAGTTTGTTTAAATTTATATATTGTTAAAATTTGTGACCTGCAAGTTCAGTTGTTTTAGAGGGAACATATTTCAAGAAAATCAAAGTAATTCAACATGGTATTTACTTTGTTGATTACCAACCAGACAATAAGGTGTTTCAATATAGTCACCTAGTAGTTGCCACATCCATTTGTCTCCATACAGTTAAATCTCAATGTGGACATCATAAGTGGAGACTAGATAGTGAGGATCATGAGAGAATATTACATGTTCTCCATGAAAGGTCTGAACCACTTGAGTTGGTCTAAAAAGTATAATATGTATACCTATTTCATGTGTTAGGACCTACTTGATATCTCTAGATTAAATTTCATTATAATTTGTTTATATATTTAAACATATGATGGACCTATTTGATGGTTCAATGGTTTGAATATATAGAATTTTATATGTATACTTTGATTATTCAATGATTTTTATATATTGCATATTAGTTAAATATATTATGTATGCTTTGATTATTCAATGATTTTTATGATACATTTTATGATGCTTATGATTTCTAGATCCCCTTAAGACCTCCCTAATGCAAATGTGTCAATGGAATATGGTGGATCCAAGGTTCAAGTACATAAAACTAATCAAATGTAACAATTCAATCTAGTGACCCAAGATGGCTTCAATAAGTGAAAAGGTAAATTATTCTCCAACAAGCCTTAAGATATGATCCAATAACTTTAATTTATGCAATCCAAGGTAACTAAATAGGTTTCAAACTTTCTCCCAATGTTCAAACACCAAATCTTCAAAATTCACCAAGTTAGGCCTAATAACCGGTCTTGTAGTCCTACAACAACCTTCACAAGACTTTATCTCCAACTTTTCCCAAAACAATAGGTAAAAAAATTACATATTTGAGTACCCTTTATTTATTTTGACAACCTACCAAAATATTTATAGTGACTCCTTTGGACCAGTTGTGACTGTTATCATACAGTGACCCCTAAATGGCATAAAAAAACCATCAATTTACAAAGCATCAGCATTCTCTCCTTAACCTGATCACTCCAAACTCTCAAAAGTGTCATATAATGACTAAAAATGAACAAACCTCAAAGGAATAGGTCTCAGCACATAGAGAACTCCAAAATAACCAAATTTAGCCCTTCTAAGCGCTTAATCCAAGGGTTTCTTAGATCTCCTATCTCCAATCACTTCCAGGTCCAATCAGTAGTTGTTTAACCATTATATTATCATTATAATATGATCCAAATCATAATCTAGGCTCCTCCTTTAGACCAAATGGCTACTGTTGTAGCATACCAAGCACAATCATTAAGTTTCCCTTCACAAAATTGGTGATCACCAAGAAATTAGTATATCACAGCATCAAATAATGTTAGTGGGTTATGATAAATGTTATTACAATTTCATTCCATGGACTATAGTGCCTAGGGGTCATGGAATGACCATGGTTTATCAAAACTAACCAAAACTGTCAAATAAAAATGTTGAAACCCTGCCAGGCAATAAGAAATAACTGGAAAATGTCAGTATAGAATTGATTATGGCATAGATATGTTATCAAATCAATCTCTAATTACTTAAATGCATTGAGAATATAATAAAATATTGAAATAGGTTCAAAACTATTCCAAGAACTCAATGAATTTGCATTTGAAAATAATTTGTATTCACCAAAATTGGTACAGTCCATACAATAGCCTGGTCTACCCGTACAATGGAACTTTGGAACATTTAATAAACTTCTAAAAACTACCCCAACTAATCTAAATTGATTGGATGGATTAATTTGGCCTAAAACAATAATAAAATCTAATTCCCTCCTAAATGTCCATAACCGTTACAATTTGAAAATTCAAATTTGTAACTTTGTAAATTTTGAAAATATGCAATTGCCAAGTGTTGAAACTTTGTCAAATCACTTAGGTGGACTTAGTGACCATTATTTAAAACTAATTTAACCTATTTGAAACTTGTAACACCTAATTCCATTCTAGACTCCCAAATTTGGTCCTAAGGCTTATTAGGCCTTTTAGGACTTATTGCAAATTTATTACATATATTAACCTTATAGGTCATTATAGGCTCCAAATACTCCAATTGATGTCATTGGATATGTTCATGTTCACTGATGCCTTTTTTATCTCCAAAGGTTTATTGAACTCCTTATGTGTTCTAGGTGCCCCTGCACCATGTTCACCACCTTGAAAAAGATTCTTGTCCCAAGAATCAGTCCTTGCATGAAATTCTTTAGTCTGAACCTATACTTCATTGATATGGTGCCTTGGGGAGGAAATGAAATCCCCTAAGGTCATTGGTCTATTCTTCCCATATCCTACATTTACATAAACACAATTGTTAGAACAAAAAACTTTAGAGGACAGTCTTTTCCCATGATCTTGTTGTTTTGCTGTTGCAACAGGTGTACTGGGTATAGTCTATACCTTATCCTCCATAATCTACCTTACCAACTATTGTAACCCCTGTTATGGCCTAGTGTCTTTGTATCCTTTGATGGGAAAGTAGATGGAGCCAACTTGAATGCTCTCAAAGTCTGCAAATTCTGACTGTTGCAGCCCCAAACATCTTAGATTTGTTAGACTGTCCTACTCTGTCATGTTCAAGCCTTGATTGTGTCCATGTTGCATGTACCAACTAGTACCATTTTGAATGTTTCCTTTCCTATGAAGAGGGATATTATCACCAAAACACATCAATACCTTGTCTTTATCCCTACAAGTCAGTGGATTCAACTTAAACTTCTCTTTTCCTTTATGAACAATATAAGTATTAGTGTAATCATTATGGATTGTCCTCCTCATACATTGTCATGGTCTACCTAATATCATGTGCCCAAAATTCATAGAAATTACATCACACCAAACTTAATCATGATATGGCCCAATTGAAAAATTGACAAGAGCCTTCTGACTAACCTTCACATTCAACTCTTGGGTTACCCAAGTGGCACTGTAAGGGTTAGGATGTTCTACCAATGCCAATCCCAACTTAGAAACCATATCCATTGAAACCAAATTACTAAGTGCCTCTGAATTAATGATTAGAGTACATACCTTGCCTTGGACTAAACATATGGATTTAAATATACCTTCTTGTGCTGATGTTGGTAATGGTCCTCCTTTCCTCATGAGAAGAAATTCTCCTACCTCAGGGTTTGCTACTTTAGGTTCATGAGTTTCCTCTTCTTCAATCAGATGTACCCTCCTTTCCTTACCTTGATCAGAGTCTATCCATTTAGGGCATCTAAAAGATTGATGTCCAACTTCATTGCAATGAAAGTATCTACCTATGAAGATGCCACTTCCTCTTCCTCCTCCAAATCTTCCACCTCTTTGTGTGTGTCCTTCTCTTCCCAAACCTGATTTGTCCTTCCTCCTCTTCCCCTCATTGAAGAACCTCCTCTATTGCTGCTATTCTATCTTTCACTTTTCCTCTTCAACTTCTCCTCTATTCTAAGGGCCAACTGATAACATTCCTTCACACTTCTAGGATTAGAAGCCACAAATTCATCTTGGATATTAAATCTTAAACCACCTAGATATCTAGCAACCTTAACAACTTCATCTTCTTCCAATCCAGATCTTATATTTAGTTTATAAAATTCATCAGTATATGCTTTAACATCTAAGTCTTTTTGTCTTAAACCTTGCATTTTCTTATGCATTTGTACATCAAAATATTTTGGGAGAAAGTTACCTTTTAGTTTTTCTATCATCCTATCCCAAGAGACAATCTTTGGCTTATCTCTTCTCCTTCTATCTGCCTCCTCATGATCCCACCATAGGAGTGCATGCCCTTTGAGTTTTGTTTTTTCCAATCTTACCCTTTGATCTTTCGATACCTCTTCAATTTCAAAATAGGCATCCATTGATGTTATCCAATCCAAAAGCTCTTCTTCTTTCAGACTTCCATCATACATAGAAATATCTCCTCTCACCTTATGCTTCTCATCCTTCAAAGCCTTCAATATCCTGATTGTCCTCTGCTCTTCAGGATCTATTTGTTCCTCTTCTTCTTCTTCTTCCCCTTCCTTATGGGTTTCTTCCTCTTCTTCACTATCAACACCTTCATCTACTGCTCTTCTCTGATTAGATTCCAATGCTTCAAGCCTAGCCAAAAGTGCATTGTAAGACTCCTGCAAGCTTGTGTTTTTCTCCTTCAACTCCTGGATCTCCCTGGCAATACCTGCATTCCTTGGAGGCATTTTCACAACCAATAGTCAAACTTATTTAAAAAATTATTCCTCTTCCCTTTAAGGATCTACTAGTGTGTTATGATACCACTTCGTATTCACCAAAACTGGTATAGTTCATACAATAGCCCGGTTTGCCTATACAATGGAACTTTGGAACATTTAATAAACTTCTAACAACTACCCCAGCCAATCCAAATTGGTTGGATGGATTAATTTGGCCTAAAACAATAATAAAATCTAATTCCCTCCTAAATGTCCATAACCGTTACAATTTGAAAATTCAAATTTGTAACTTTGTAAATTTTGAAAATATGTAATTGCCAAGTGTTGAAACTTTTTCAAATCACTTAGGTGGACTTATTGACCATTATTTAAAACTAATTTAACCTATTTGAAACTTGTAACACCTAATTCCATTCTAGACTCCCAAATTTGGTCATAAGGCTTATTTGGCCTTTTAGGACTTATTGCAAATTTATTACATATATTAACCTTATAGGTCATTATAGGCTCCAAAATACTCCAATTTATGTCATTGGATATCTTCATATTCACTGATGCCTTTTTTATCTCCAAAGGTTTATTGAACTCCTTATGTGTTCTATGTGCCCCTACACCACTCCCCTTAAGACACTAAAAAATGATGAAATTAGTTAGATTACTTATGGCATGTGTTAGTTCTAGAATTAGTTAGAATAGTTATTGTCCATTAGTTACATGTATTAACTAGTTATTTTTTATGATTTTAATTTTAGATCCCCTTAAGACCTACTGCTTATTAGTTAAAGATCCCCTTAAGACACTAAAAAATGATGAAATTAGTTAGATTACTTATGACATGTGTGTTAGTTTTACAATTAGTTAGAATAGTTATTGTCCATTAGTTATATGTATTAACTTGTTATTTTTTATGATATTAATTCTAGATCCCCTTAAGACCTCCCCTTAAGACACTAAAAAATGATGAAATTAGTTAGATTACTTATGACATGTAATAGTTCTCGAATTAGTTAGAGTAGTTATTGTCCATTAGTTACATGTATTAACTAGTTATTTTTTATGATATTAATTCTAGATCCCCTTAAGGCCTCCCCTTAAGACTGCTTATTAGTTAAGGATCCCCTTAAGACACTAAAAAATGATGAAATTAGTTAGATTACTTATGACATGTGTGTTAGTTCTAGAATTAGTTAGAATGGTTATTGTCCATTAGTTATATGTATTAACTTGTTATTTTTTATGATATTAATTCTAGATCCCCTTAAGACCTCCCCTTAAGACACTAAAAAATGATGAAATTGGTTAGATTACTTATGACATGTGTTAATTCTACATCCATCTAATAAAATATAATAAAATCATATCATCTAATCAAATAAAACTATCTAATCAAATAATGTAATCAAATCATATATCATCTAATCAAATCAAACCATCTAATCATATCATCTAATCAAGTAAAACCATCTAATCAAATTATACATCATATCATCTAATCGAATAAAACCATCTAATCAAATCATATTATCATCTAATCAAATATATGTCTCTAATTAGATATATGTCTCTAATCAAATATATGTCTCGAATCAAATATATGTATCTAATCAAATATAATATATGTCTCGAATCATAAACTAAAAATATTAAACATATACTAATGACATATATAATGAGTCTCAAATAAAAGATAAGTGCAACATGTCCTAAACTAGGGAGTCATCTAGGTGCATGCAAACAGAGCGACCCTCTGAGTGACTGCAATGAGAATCCTCTAGCTGTGAGGCAGCAATTGATCCCTATGAATATAAATGCATGTATATATAATAATAATATAAAATAATTAAAATATTATAAATGCATGTTTAAACTTACATATTTTTAAAACTTACCTGACCACTACTAGGTGTCACATCTACTAAATCTCTCCTATGAAAAGCATCCTCTGGCTTTGAAGCAGCAACTGACCCCTACAAATTTAGTACAAGAGTTAGTTATATACATGTGCATAGTATATATATTATGTAAAGTACTTGAAATATATAAATACATGTGTACACATGCATGCTTAAACATACATATATCTAAAACTTAGCTGACCACTAGTAGGTGTCACATCAAATGGATCTCTCATATGAAGATGCTCGGAGCCCACATTAGAGGTAATGTGCTCTGCTAACTATGCCTACAAAATATTATACATTGAACAAACATCAATACACACATCTACAATTAATTGTTCACTAAAAATCCTAAGAAAAGAGAAAAGAAAATTTTATAAACCTGGGTCTCAGGAGTAGGAGGATCATTAGCATGCTGCACCATCATATGATCAACTGAAACTGCATCACCCTCACCACTTTCAATATTGAACCTCTCTAGTAATGAGGAGTGTAGGGGTGACACTAGCTGGGAGAGGAGTGATGTAGAGCATGAACCATCAAGATGCAATAACATATCCATAAATGATCCAACATCAGTGCCAACGTCCACCTGACCCAACCCACGCAACTTCTCATCAAATGTGTCTAGGCCCTTAGTGGTGATGTGTACATCTCCAACTTGTATACATGTCTCTGTAGCTATAGAGTGATCTATGGGTGCCAAGTGCTCTGCACTATGCTATGCCTGACTAGATGGTCCATCTTGTGTCGATGGAACTACACAACCCCATGCAATTCTGATGACATCCCTAACTGAATGTATTGGGTTCCTCTGCAGGTTGGCAATATAAGAATAGGCCTACAGGAGATCCTCCATAAAGAAAAGGGCCATATATAAATGTTTATGATGACCTAAAAGTGCTCGTATCTCTCCAGGTATAGAAAGACCTACAGCTCTATATGTCTCATCAGTCACACCTACAGTAGTACTAGATGAAGCCTCAAAAGATGATATGGCTATACTCGGTCTAGTCAAAATGTATCTACCCTCTGAATTTAAAGTGATGGATGTGGCTATAGAATTAATCTATCCTATACTTTCTACTACTCCCCTCTGAGAAGCAATGATGACTCTATCTGCAGTAGTAGTCATCACTGGTGTCATTTCCAGAGTCATGTACCCAACCAATTGTCTATGAGGTTGTACGACTTGATCATCCCTATGATATTGATTGTGGTCTGCAACCCTACCATGCCCTTGACCATAATATGCTAGAATATCTAAATAGTTGACCCTAAATCCCAAACAGAACTCAACATACAACTGCTATGCAAAATATAAAGGAATTTGGTCATTATTAGGATAACAACCATGTGCTACAAGAAACCGAGGGTATATCATGCATGCAATTTGAGGAATGACACACCATGTGACCTAATATGCCCTCATAATGGCCTTCCCCTCATAATGTGGGAAAACCTCTCGTTTGATGGTTTCCTTGGGGACACGACTCTGAACCATCTCCAAGGAAACATCACCTGAGACCTCAGCCCTCAACTCTTGAAAAATAATCTCAACTACCTAAGGCATGGAGGAGGAGTGAGATCTCAATCTAGCAGTCATCTTCTTCAAACTAGTCAATATACTAACACAAATATCTCTATATATGCTATCTGTTAAAGATGTACAGATGGCCTCTCTAAGTCGAGCCATCTCTGTGTTAGCAATATGAAAAATGGTATGTATATCAGGAGTCTGGCATGCATCTTGAGTGGCCATCTAGATACATAACATGTGAAAGCTAAGTGTTAACAATTAAGTACTTGATTACATGTTATAACTACATGTAAAATGGAAACAAATATCTAAATATATAAAATTATACTTAAATTTACAATACTAGAGTGTACTAATACTCTTAAAGGGTCCTAGGATGTACTAAAATTTGGTATTAGGTCAAGTAAGTGGTCATATTAGGTCAAGTAAGTGGTCTTATTAGGTCTTAAGGGTCCTAGGATGTACTAATTGGTATTAATAGGTCCTATTAAGTCAAGTAAGTTGTCTTATTAGGTCTTAAGGGTCCTAGGATGTACTAATTGGTATTAATAGGTCCTGTTACATCAAGTAAGTGGTCTTATTAAGTCTTAAGGGTCCTAGGATGTACTAATTGGTATTAATAGGTCCTACTTAGGTCAAGTAAGTGGTCTTATTAGGTCTTAAGGGTTCTAGGATGTACTAATTGGTATTAATGGGTCCTATTAGGTCACATAAGTGATCTTATTAGGTCTTAAGGGTCCTAGGATGTACTAATTGGTATTAATGGGTCCTATTAGGTCACGCAAGTGGTCTTATTATGTCTTAAGGGTCCTAGGATGTACTAATTGGTGTTAATAGGTCTTATTAGGTCACGTAAGTGGTCTTATTAGGTCTTAAGGGTCCTAGGATGTACTAATTGGTGTTAATAGGTCATATTATGTCAAGTAAGTGGTCTTAAGGGTGCTCAAATGTACTAATTGGTATTAATATGTCCTATTAGGTCAAGTAAGTGGTCTTATTAGGTCTTAAGGATTCTAGGATGTACTAATTGGTATTAATAGGTCCTATTAGGTCACATAAGTGGTCTTATTAGGTCTTAAGGGTCCATGATGTACTAATTGGTATTAATAGGTCCTATTAGGTTATGTAAGTGGTCTTATTAGGTCTTAAGGGTCCTAGGATGTACTAATTGGTATTAATAGTTCCTGTTAGTTTAAGTAGGTGGTCTTATTAGGTCTTAAGGGTCCTAGGATGTGCTAATTGGTATTAATAGATTCTATTAGGTCAAGTAAGTGGTCTTATTAGGTCTTAAGGGTTCTAGGATGTACTAATTGGTATTAATAGGTCCTATTACGTCACGTAAATAGTCTTATTAGGTCTTAAGGGTCTTAGGATGTACTAATTGGTATTAATAGGTCCTATTAGGTCAACTAAGTGGTCTTTTTAGGTCTTAAGAGTTCTAAGATGTACTAATTGGTATTAATAGATCCTATTAGGTCAAGTGGTCTTATTAGGTCTTAAGGGTCCTAGGATGTACTAATTGATTTTAATGTCTCTTAAGATGCTATAAGGGATGGATAAAGGTCTGAGAATGTCTTCAGGGGTTGTATGTGTCATAAGAGGGTCCTTAGGGATCCTATTATTTCTTAAGGGGTATTCAGGGTGACAATGGGTCCTTGTATGTATTAATCAGACATAAGATACATCAATGGGTCCTTGAACATCCTAAGGTTTCATATTTGTTTTAAGATTTCATAAGGGATCCAAATAAGAGTCCTAGAATGTTAATGGGTCATAGGTGCAATAAGTGGTCCTAAGGGATCCTACATTACATTAATTGATCCTAGTATGTCTTAAGGTTTCTTGAGGGAAACAATGGGTCCTAGAGGTGTCTTAAGATAGTGTAAGGGATGTATGAGGGTCCTAGACTATCTTAAGGGGTCGTGGGTAACATAAGAGCTCATGAGGGGTCCTAGTTTACATTAGTGGATCCTTGTATGTATTAATTGAATCTAAGATACATAAATGTGTCCTAGGACAACCTAAGATATGTTAATGGGTCTTGAGGATCTGAAGGGTTCATATATGTCTTAAAATGTCATAAGGGATGTATAATGGTCCACTAATGTTAATGGGTCATAGATTTGATAAGTGGTCTAAGAATGGTCCCTAAGACATGCTAAGATTCTTTAATGGGTCTTGGGGGTCTTAAGGTTTCATATTTGTTTTAAGATTTCATAAGAGATCCAGATAAGAGTCCAAGAATGTCAATAGGTCGTAGGTGCAATAAGTGGTCCTAAGGGATCCTACATTACATTAATTGATCCTAGTATGTCTTAAGGTTTCTTGAGGGAAACAATGGGTCCTATATGTGTCTTAAGATAGTTTAAGGGATGGATAAGGGTCCTAGATTGTCTTAAGGGTCATGGATAACATAAGAGGTCCTAAGGGATCCTAGGTTACATTAGTAGATCCTCATATGTATTAATTGAATCTAAGATATATAAATGTGTCCTAGGACAACATAAGATATGTTAATGGGTCTTGATGATCTGAAGGGGTCATATATGTCTTAAAATGTCGTAAGGGATGTATAATGGTCCAATAATGTTAATGGGTCATAGATGTGATAAGTGGTCTAAGGGATCTTAGGTTACATTTATTGATACTAGTATGTCTTAAGGGTTCTTGCAAGAAATGATGGGTTCACATATGTATTAACAAAGCTAAGATAGATGAATAGGTCCTAGGACATTTTAAGATATAATAATGGGTCATATGGATCCTAAGGGGTCCTATGTGTCTTAAGATGTCAAAAGAGATGTGTAATGGTCCTATAATGTCTTAAGGGTTGTAGGCATCATAATAGGTCCTAAGAGATCATAGGTTACATTAATTCATCCTAATATGTCTTAAGGAGTCTTGAGGGAAACAATGAGTCCTTGTATGTATTAATGGAACCTAACATGTACATCAATGGGTCATAGGACATCCTAATATGTATTATAAGGTCTTGAGGGATCCTAAGTGTCTTAATATGTCGTAAGGGGGGGATAAGGGTACTAAAAAATTACTACTACAATTTTTTAACATAGTCTAACATACTACTAGATCATTTTCAAAATTTAACTATGATTTTCTAAGATTTCTACAAACTAAAAATTATTTAAAACAAATAACTAACTAATATTTACTAACTTTACTAAGAATGCATGTACATGTGTGTGTGTGTGTGTCTGTGTGTGTGTGTGTGTGTGTGAGAGAGAGAGAGAGAGAGAGAGAGAGAGAGAGAGAGAGAGGAGAGAGAGAGAGAGAGGGAGAGAGAGGAGAGAGAGAGAGAGAGAGAGAGAGAGAGAGAGAGAGAGAGAGAGAGAGAGATCTAATATTTACTAACTTTAAAATTGAATTTTTTTTTAAAAATAAATTAATAATTTCTATAAGATCTTAATGTTTTCTAACATTTTCTAATATTTCTACTACGGTTTCTAATGTTTTGTAAATATTTTCTAATAGTTTGCTAACAAACTACTATGATTTTCTACCATTTTCTAACATTTATACTACGGTTTTTAATATTTTCTAACATTTTCTAATATTTATACTACGTTTTCTAACATTTTACTAACAATTCTACTTTGATTTTCTAACATTTTATAACATATTCTAATATTTAACTACAATTTTCTAATATTCTACTATCATTTTATAACATATTCTAATATTTAACTATGATTTTCTAATGTTT